>JAOYSI010000235.1:24578-47806 GCA_025775065.1 Hiodon alosoides | reverse complement strand
GTTCCCAACTTCTAATATAAAAGCCCATGCAATGTTACCACCAATTTTTTTAAACCCCCCCCCCCCCCCCCCCCCCCGCTTTACACCATTAGTAGAGTGCTCCTCTGGCCTACTGCCCAGGCCAACGGAAAGGGATTAAAACATCTTTTTGCTTATGGCATGAAAATGGGGGACCAAACGGTGCACTTCTACCCCTAAAATTCCAGACGGTCAATAACATAAGTATGGTAAATCTACAGAGAAATAAAATGGAAAATAAAGATTTCCCATGCAGTCCTGGAAGGCGGCTGGAAGAAACAGAACGGTAAAAAATCATTTTTCACGTAATCTGCCCTCGTTAAAAGCTAGTGGTTTTCAGTGTTTTCTGTTCCCCATTTTCACTTTTTTTTTCGAAAAGAGCAGATTAATCAAACACCCCAAACCGCCCCCACAGCCAGCGGTCCCGTTTGATACTAATGATCGGCCATCACTCTCGCCACCAGGCTGTGTGGATTCCGTGCCGGACGTCCAGATCTGGGGGTTCTTCAGGGCTCCCTAAAGCACAAGCATCCACCCCTGTGCATCTCCCCCCTTTCACTTTGGAAGTTCACTTTTCACTTCTTACCAACTCGCGTAAACGCAGTCTTTGGGGCTCAACACCCTTAGGCAGACGTGAGAGACTTCACAGGACGTAATACTGATGGCTTACATTACAGTTGTGCAATTTTGAAAAGCAGCTCACAACATCTGTCCTCTCGACACATTCCGACATTGAATCTTACTTTTTATTTTATATATATATATATATATATATATATATTTTTTTTTTTTTTTTTTTGGTGTTTCAGCCACCCATATTGCATTTTTGTTGGTACACCTTAAACCCATAGATGCATTTTTCCAATCACTTCTGAGAAAAAGGAAAAAAAAGACAAAACCATTATGACCGTGCCACATTCAACACACACATAAAGGCCATGGAAGACAAGGGCGTTCACTGTAACTTAGGAAACGGTACAGGCATTTTTTTTTTTTAATCACAATTCATAATTTGCAATAAAGAGGAAAACACACCATTGGTCAGGGAAATTTGGTTTGCCACGTGGTTTCGGCTGTTGACCCTGCGCGTCAGGGGACACGGCAGTCGAAAGGTTACACGAGGCTAGCATACGCGTCCAGCCGCATGCTAAGGCAAGTGGGCCCGCCAATGCCAGTGAGCTCCTTAGGTAGGATGAGAGGAGAGACAGAAGCAAACGCCAATTCAACGGCCAGCAGCAAATCAATGGAAAATTATAAACAAAACCTTTCGTGCTTATCCGAAATTAGGCCGCAGGTTTCCATGTTGACTTTACACGTGTCTATGGTTGCTTGCCCCTTCCTCCCCAGCAGCAAAAAGCCTGTCACTCTAAACATCTGATCTATGACAAGAGGAAAACACAAGAGACAGTAAATCTTCCACCCCGTAGCCAGGTTTGTCTCTGGGGAAACGGGTGAAACAGATGTTTTACCATGAAAGCATCGTTATTTGAAAACAATGTAGATAGTATGATTTTCATTTTCTCTTTACGTACTGATTATCATAGGGCCTTGATTGGATGCCTGTTCGAGAAAAACTTACTGTTGCCGAAAGGTTACCAATTTTGCAAACAGTACTGATGTTTAGTAGAGGCTTCAAATGGCAGCTTCTTGATTAGACCTCTCTGAGCACAAACCCCAAAATCAGTACAAACATGATTAGTTTAATTTTAGCTGTTATTTGGAGACAAGGTTTCATACTAAAGTTGATTCACCCGACCGCACGTGGAAGCTGAGATTTCCGCCTTGAGATTATCGTTTGGGCCTCCTTTTTTCTTCTGGGAATTCCAACCAGAGAGAACATCGCAATGAACAAATTAAAATCCACATATCGCAAGCATAAGGCTGCAGATTGGCCGTCACTGGCTAAGTAAAGACCATTCCTCTACCTGCCTGTCTGTCTGCCCTTGTACCAAGCGCTCTGCCAGTGGACTGCAGCGATGTATTATAGCACAAACCGTACTCTTCATTCACCCGCCCTCAGCAGCTGGGACCCAAAAGAATCACGCCACACACACACACACACTCACACTCACACTCACAGTCACACTCACACTCACACTTCACGGAGAGTGCGTTTATGCTGCCGGTTTATTAAACGCTCCGTGATTCCTCCCGACGGCTGGTGTATATACACATATAGGTGATTGTTTATTAATATTGGTATTGATTGGGCACTGGAGTGATCGTTGCCCATTAAAAGCTGCTGATGTGGAAGGTACATGGCGGGGGACAGAAATTCAGAGGGAGTTGAGAAATGCACTCGTGTGTCTAATGGCAAAGTCGCTGCTGATGGTTAGAGCATGTTGTGACTGATCGTGACAATTATTTGCTCCTATTTCTTCTTACGTCTCCGGGGCATAAACACAGTCAAATGAAGCAGTGATTTCCCCTGTGAATATTCCAGTGTCACTTCTCTCCCTTACTGGGCGCGTTTGCCTGATTTATTTTGTTAAATGTGTTTTTAGGGTTTCCTGGGGTTAAAGGGTATTTATGCTAATTGATATACTAGACTATATGTCTACCTACCCCCCGTCTGCCTCCATACCCAATTCCCACTACCTTACGACTTAAAGTGGCCAAAAGGGATACTGCAGTACACATTGTTTAAGGCAAAACGTTTGCAGTAAAAATAAGCAATGTAAACTTAAGGCAGCATGGACTGATGCTTGCACGTTGAAAGAAAGTGTTTCCCCTTATGGGCTTTTTTGTTCTTTTACCTTTTAACCAGAGCAATACATCTTCTTAAAAAGAATATACTCCTCTCCTCCCATAAATAAATACAATTTTGAACACAAGGTGTGTATGTGCATTCAATGTGCACATTAAAAGATACACGGATATAATGTTCCTGAAGAAAAGCAAGCCAAAAGAAAATAGCAAAGTTTTGTTTTTTGCAATGACTTCATTTAGCACAGTGATACCCGACCCTTTTTAAAGGTAGAATGGTTGCATCGTTGATTCCAGTCAACTTGATCTTCAGCTTATTTCAGAACACATCTCGTCTTAAAAAGTTAGTACAGACCCAGCCCAAAATTAGTACTTGGGAGGGATAACCACTATGGGGTCCCCGGTTTTTGGCCGCCACATGAGGACCTGGGCGTCATTGGCATTTGGCTTGACCATGGCGTTGGGCGGGATGGGCTCGTTCTTGCTGAGGATCTGCGGCTGCTCCTGTGCGATGGGCTCAAACAGCGTGGACCGCTGGCCCAGGGGCTTCTCAGGGTTAATTGCGATGTGGAGCTGCATCCTCCACCGGATAGTCTGCAGCACCAGCATCTCGCCCGTGGCCTGGTTGATGGCAACCAGCCAGGTGGTGAAGCTCTGGTCCCGCCGGATGCCGGTGAGCTGGGGCAGGTTGCTGTCGCTCACCGGTATTCCCCAGGTCACGCTGGGGTAGAAGTTGTCGTTCATGCTCACCGTGAACTTGGTGTCCTTCTTGGTGGGCCCCACCACCGTGCACGTCTCCGTGGTGTTGCCATACCAGGGATAGTTTACGCCATCCGAATCGCTTATTGCTTGGATCTTGCTGTCCCTCAGATCAGGGAGCTCCCAGCTTGACCTGACATGGTGAACAGGGAAAGCAAGTTATTTATTGCGGGAAATAACACCATGGGAAGGAAGGGACGTGGTGAGTTTTCAAGCAGGGTGAAACTTCCTGAAAGGGGTGCTCCTGCATGGTCATAGATACTGTGACATATGTCTCACTTTTCAGTGGTTCTGGAAAGAAGATCAGAATAGCTGGTTCAACAATTACTGGGGCTGTGTGCTAAAACTGCACAGTTGGAGAAATAAAAGGTGTATAGTTCGGTGCTGGCTCCATCTCTTCCGTCCCACCGGGCCGGCCCTAGTTGTTTGTTACTGCTCTGTGACAGGTGCTGACAAGCCCGTTCAGCCAAGCAAAAGTACTGGGCGGGAACAGCTCTCACACCCCTACCCACCAGCCTATTGATTCGCCCACTGAAGGAAAAAGAAAAAAAAAAAAAAAAAGGTGACCTTTCTTCCAGAACTTGATTATCAGCAGAACAGCATAGATAACAGCTTCTGTAAAGCGTCTGGTTAGGAACCACATGATATGCATACTTTGACATTTATTGGAAGAGGGGTAGATTGCAATGTGGAATAATAAGAAGTCTCTGCTATGGAACGGAGTTTTTTTTATGGAGAGGATAGCAAATTCCAGCATGCAGATTTCTTTCGGAGGCTTCTCCTTCAATTTCCTAAAAACTCACTCCGCGTTCTTACATTTTCCGTTTTAAATCTTAAGCACAGTCAAAGGGTTTCCTCCTAGGGCGAGTGGAGTGAAGATTACCGGTGCTGGATTTAGCACATACCTCAGCAACCAAATGTTCTACTGACAACTTAGGAAAGCTCACATTCCACAGCCCGACATTTGAGAAATTCCGTTGTTTCTCATTACGCTGGTCTTATCCCAGCCCATTCAAAAGAATGATAATAATAATCTTACACTCGCTTGGCTCTTTTTACAACAGGGCAGAATTATATCATTAACATTAGCATGACTGACCATAGAGGTGCAGCTTTCAGCCATGAGGGTAGTTAGCATTGAATCACCAGTGTGTGTTTGTGTCTAAGTGAAGTGAGAGGATCCAGTCATAATTCATGCTTATTTATGCTGTGGCTAGCTCTGAACTGGCTCTAAAGCACATACATTAACTATGTTTGTTTACTGGCTTTAACTAAAACACACTTTGCCATTTCTGGAGCCAATTGATAGCATCGAAACCAAGTGTATTGAAAGCATGGCATTGACTGCAAACACAACCATGTGCATTGCAGTTTTGAAACAGATGGCGGCTTCATTAGCCTTATAATTGGTGTCACGCTATTCAGCTTTCAGTGGTAGAGCATTCATTAGGGAGACGTTTCAGCAGAATGAAAGCATACATTTGGGAGATTCAGTAATTGATCTTTACAGGAAGCTGTAATGTGCATACATTGATGCCAAGTATTGATCTACTGTACGGCCATAGTAAATCTTGGCTGTTTAAATTAAATGACTTGTTTTTAACCTTGATATCAGGTCGGCCCCTCTAAAATCTAAAAATGTAACAGTTGTACCGGAAGAGAGTAATATGTGAAGAAGCCCAAAAATGAGGGCAGTAAGTCTGATCGAGTGCTCACAGTGTCAGACTGAGATAGAAGATTGCTGATTCAGCCTCAGCACCTGGAGAGGTTAAATTCAGCCATAGTCTCAGTGATTCTGAGAAGCAGGGCTCTGTGTGCGTGCATTTGCACGTGCTTCCCAGATGCAGGAGTCCAGCATTGCAGCTCAGAGTCAATCAGTCCCAATCCCAGCAGACTCAACAGCAAAGCCTCTTGTATAGACCACTCCAGGGATACTCCTAATACTCTCAGCATGACATAAGATTCCACTGTTCCACCGTCTTTGCTGGTTCAACTGAAGCCATAACCCGTTGAATTAGCAAAGATTCCTCAACAATAATACATGGCTATGCAATAGGTTAATTTTCATCTTATGTACAATATGATTCCAAATGTGTCCATATATTTGCAAACTAAAATGGGTACATTTAGATGAGCTTTAATTAAAAGCAAGACACTGGCCTTTCTACTAATGCTACTAATTTTAAAGATTGTTTATTCTTTTTTTTTTTTTTATATTAATGTGCCAGTGGACAATTTTTAAAATGTAATATGTACCCATTTATACTGAGAAACATTAATCTGGAAAATAACAAGCAGACACAAAATTCCACTGGCGTGTCCAGTGTATGAACAAGCAACGGGTCAACCATACATTTAACCAGCCGTTACATTTTCAAAGGACTCCAGAGTTCAGTGTTTTCATCTATCACTTCTAATTCTCCAAGGCATTATTTCAGTGTCTCAGCCCTTACCCTAATGGTCTAGGGTGCTAAATGTTGCCTACAACTTCCCCTTTGTTAATAAATTAATTTTGTGTCTAAGTATCAAAGAGAAATTTGGGGAATCTAAAAAAAAATGAAAGCACCTTTTTGAAGTATTATTTCTTAAGATGGCCATTGGTTTTAGACCGTTTGTTTCTGACTTTCCAACTCTTCTATGTTTGAGTGAAAGTTATTATAATATTGGGAAGATATTTTTTGGGATGGGCTTTTAAAAATCTACAAAAATGAAACACAATTGAACATGATCTTAAACAGTAAACAGTTTCAAATGACCAAAACCTGTATTTATATCTTGCCATTCAGGCCAAGGAATTAACAGCATACGAGAAAAAAATAGATTATTTTATCCCTCACAAAGCTGCCTGTTTGCAAAAATGCATCATTAATACTGGAAATCAGCAGAAATGTATATAGCACTGAAGAGAAATTAGGGAAGGGCGTCTATTTAGGGACATGATTTTTGCAAAGATGAAAAGGGAGAATGTGCCACTGCAATCTTAGTAAGTATCTAATGGCCAGGGTTGTAATACTGTTTCCGCTGAGCTCCACTTTAGCTCAGCTGGCAGAGTTAACACGCCCATCTGGGATGAAGAAAGGTATCTCGAGCTGGAAAGAAGACCTTCTTGTTTGGTCCTGCATTTGTAATATTTGACTTGTTGACCCCCAAAGGCTGCAGCAGGTTGAGATAAACTTGCAGGCCTCTTAACTAAAGCATTTTTGTAAATGGTTTTGCTCTTTACATTAAATGGGTCAGAACTAACAGTTAGGATTGCCAGTGTATAAAAACACATAATAAAATTGCAGGGGGAATAATTTTGCACTTGCATCCGCTTCGTACATGTTGACCTTTGACTGAGCAATTTTTAAGACATTTAGGGCTCAATTCCGATTATCATAGCGCCCTACTCAAAGGTTTGACACAAAAAAACACCTTCTGAATTAATTTTGGTGATTATCAATGAAACTTTTTTAGGGTTCTATTTAAAAACTTCTTTTTTTTTCCCATTTAAACCAAAAAAAATTGATTGGACTAGACTATTGTACTTCAGGCTCCGTATATTTATCCGTAAGCATGTATCAGTAAAGCTACCTCTGGGCCTGGGCTCTGAATAAATTATTATTATTCAGTTAAACAACACTATTGGATTACATTAAATAAAACAAATACAGAAGCTCCCATTAATGTTTGTACCAGGTCCCAGTGAAGGGTTAAATCTAAGCCTACAGGCATGATTTTGTGAAATATATACTAACTGCCAGAGCTGGAATAGATTGGTTTTATCTTTATTTTTGGTTTTACCCCCCCTCCCCACACCTCGCATCCATTAGTAAGCAGGGCGTAAAGGATTAAATAAGTGGGTTTTTTTTTTTTTTTAATGAGTAAGTACCTAAATTAAATAATTAACCTAATTTTGTTTAATAGAAACCGCCATTTAGGCGTAATCTACTCTTTATTCTATTGCTACAGCTACTACTAAAACGCAATTTAAGAAAATACAATATACAAATACCAACGTCAAACAAGATTAGATTAATAGAGGAAAAAACAGAAGCACAGTTGCCGCCGGCGGTTGACGCGCCAGCGTTAACACCTCTGAAACCCAAAATAACCATCTCAGTAGTTAGTTGCGAATGAGGTCATACAACGAGAGACATAGGGTGCTTTGACGATATCTGAATTAAACAAAAAACTAAATGTAATGTACCTAACCAGTATGTCAACCGCTGTCTTTGTGTACGTTCGTGTAAAGAAAAATAGACGATGGAAATTTTGTATTCTTCACGATGTAGTAGTTGCAATGGTTGTCAATACAAATCCGTACGCTACTGTTATAGCTACCAAAAGCTTACCATAACTGCTTCAGTAAATAGCCCAACCTACTGCATGCGTCTGCAAATATAAAACTGCTCAAATATAAGCAAAGCTGGAGATGACCGAATGCTAAGCTACCAAATTGAGATGATAAATAAATATTGTTTTCTGCTATTGGAATCGATTCGATTCCTACACATTATTGGTTTTATTTTCTCGGGGTTTTCTAGAGGAGAGCAAAGTGAATTACATTGAAAATAGTTAGCGACTTATGAAAGACCAGATTCAAAACACAAACAATTAAGATATGTTGTCATCAAAAGAATATCCCTCAAAACTGTAGCGGGAAATTGATGCGACAACTTTATCTTGTTTTTGTTGTTATATTATCATGAACTACAACTAAAATGCCATGGAGGTCCTAACAATCTAATGTAAAACTGCTCTGTTTATGATTCATCGTGTTTAATTTCTCATTCATCTACTGTTTCCTTTTTCCAGGTTGTTTTGTTTTTTCGCACACCTTTTTAGTTTTTATGAGTAAGAAAAGGTAACGTTCGTAAGACAAATAACAATGATTATAGACGGTATTAGACTAAACAATGATCCAAAAACATATACTTTTAATTGAACTTTTGAAATAACTGCATTGTCCTATTATATATACACGTGATACAGATTAATTTGAATAACTTGTTTCATACTTACATTCCTTTAGTTCCATAATTGTTGTAGAACTCCATGTGATTGCATGCTTGGATCCAACCCACGGTCCAAGTCTCTTTACCGGCCACAGGAGGCACCAGTACACGAGCTGAAGCTCGAAAGTGCGGTGTCCGGTATCGCAGAACCACGCTGGATGACTCGTCAATGCTGGTGGGATTTGAATCGATGGAAGAATTAACTTCGAGTACGATGATACTTTCGCGGAAACTCTTGGGCTTACACCTAATACTCTGAATACAGCCCATTGCATTAAATATATATATGCAATCCACGAAAAAGTCCTGGTGTCTGGAAGAGAAGGACGCATGGAAATTGCAAATAAATTCACAGTGATTGCATCCGCTTTTAAAATGATCTAATCACACACAAAAACAGCAGAGTCCTTTGGCAATTCGCTCATGGGTGTCGCTGAAGCTGATGTGTCTTTGTTACAGATTGAGATCTGCACCCATCTGTATCTTCCAGTAATTTTAATAATCCAGAGAATTACATAAATGTTTGACTTTCTAGTATAAATTAAATGTTACAACATCACGTCTTCTCTTCGTTCATTTAATTGTTACTCTGAAAGAAGTTTCGTTTCCTTCTTCTCGTAGCTTGCTCCATCAGTTGCAGGATGCGGTCCGACCATCGCCTGATTGGCCGTCTCTTGATCTTTTCGGGTTTAGTCTGTTTCACGTGTTGTTTTAGAAATTTACCTTGCATTTATTTATTATAAAGGTTACAGCAAAACATGTTTACTGTGACCGTCTATTAATTCAAAAACAGAAACGTAACCTTTCAAAGTTACATTAAATCACATCGTCCGTTGTTTTTATTGTCAAGTTTTCAGTTCTCATTTTCAGCGCACCTGCCTTTAAAAATCCTATACATTTTGAAGTTCGGTAAGTAAAGGCTTATTTAGTTGTTGAGAGGAGGAGGCTATGACATTTCCATGGGACTGTAATAAAACATTTCAATCGTCACTATCACAATAACTATGGAAACTAAACATCAAATAAATTAACATTTACATTACATAAACTGTATTTACAAGGTTAACATTTTCAGAAATTAGAAAACAGAATACAGTGTGTCCATCGCCGATCGAATTAAGGAATAACTTCTGAATTCCTCCATGGTCAGAACATTTTTTTTTTTTAAAGACAGGCCTTAGAGAAATAAAATTAAATAATTCTGTAATACTTGATTTCAGAAATAATGTAATTTCATTAGTAAATTATATTATCGCTAGTATAAAAAAGACAGTTCTCTTTCTGATCGAATGGAAGAAATAAACAAAAACGGCTATACAAACTAGTTTGGTAGCAAATCCTTCACTCGCATGCGTTTGTAAATAAATAAAAGATACATAACACCCTAAGTAATGTTATATGGAAATATAATTCTTAGGATTAAATATAATAAAAGTGCTCTTTCAAAAAGCATGCTCTCGGGGATATTGAAGCAATTACGTTATCATCCCGAGTATTTCATGGGCGAACGTCCTCTGATCTGCTAGAAATTAATTATAATTTCCCGTGGAGATGCCATCAACTTAAATTTATTTCACCGTACAACACCGCAACATCGAAAGGCAACCAGGTCAACTTTCTCCTCTGTGTCTTTTTCTTGTTGAAAATAAACTGATAATATCTTGAATTATTCACGGAAAATGCTTGATCTTCTGTCCAGTTTCCTTTACCTCTTGCCGTTATTTAATACATAAAATCCGGAACAGTCCTTCATTATCCTGACCTAGTCCCATCGCAGCCACCGCAGGTTCTCTCGCTTGTAATTCTGTATCTTGGCTACTGGGGTTGCAGCTCTTTTATTCAAGTACATTTGAAGCGACACTTCCCTTACAAACTGTTAGCATTATGGGAAATGTAGTTCTGCGAATTACAGCGGTCCCCATTGCAACATTTTGAACACTGTTTATTAGCCCATCCATTTCTTCTTACTTTTAAGTTTTTTATTTGCTGCTATTGTTGTTGTTACTATAATTAGTCGTAATATTGTTGTTATTAATACTATAGTTAACGTATTGGTGTCTATTTTTTTAGAATATTCCTTTATTGAATTGAATCATCCAATTGAATGTATTTTTTTAATTGTCACAACAAATATCATAAGTGTAGTGCTACATATATGTTGTTTTTATCAGGTTTAAAAATATACCCTAAGGAACCGCTACTTATGTGGGCTATAATCTGTTCACAATTACGTTTCAAATACAGTACTATCTCGCTCTGTGAATTCAAATCTAAGACAATAATAAAATACTAAAAAATAAAGACAATGATTAATCAACAATTTCTATTTAATTTGATTTGATTTGAGTAAACTATTTACTTTATCATGTTTGTCTTTTTTATGATTGGTAATTTAGTGGAGAGGTAAATGTGTGACTATTGTAAACCTATTTGTAGTGTGACCAAAATAGCAAAAAATTCTGCCATCGACATTATCGTTTCTCCAGTTGTCGTCTTTTTCATTTAAGCACCATGGAGAACTCCCAACTGGAATTGAAAGGATAGAGGGGGAGTGGCCTGGCGTTGCGAGATAGCGGGGAGGAAAAACATTACGTTCAATTCCTGCGGCCTTTTCCCGATTTCCATGCGTATCAGGGAATCTCTCAGCAGCAGCACCGCGTCAACTAACCAGGTGACAGTCAGCAATTACACCCGAACAGTTAATCATAATAAGGATTCTCTCCAAGGCGATTTCGAGACAAAACATGTTAAATTAAACAGTAACATATACATGAACGTAATATTCACCAGAGCCTTTAGTGACTTTGGCATAGAAAATACATTTAAACATATCATTTAACTGATTATTTACAAAGCGGACCTGTCTTAAATTACTAGGTCTACTAAAACGACTCCACCAGTAACCATCCGTTGAGCGTTTGTATCCTGTTGGTTTTATGCCCCTTCAATACTAGTCGCTTGGATTGGCTGGAACAGCTGCGAGTCACTGGGCTTCAGGCTTGCTTGGAAGGAAGAGTAAACAGCGGGTACGTGCATAACCTGTCTAAATATATCGGAGTTAGGACAAGAGAGCGGTTACAAGTTGAAAACCGTAACCGCTAATAATAGTTAAACATTAGATCACCTCGAAGATAGTGATTTAAGCCTTAAATCGATTAAATGAGTGGATACATTAAAGAAAAGAAAATGTCTTCACATCCAAGTAGATCCAGGGCAAGAGATCGGAACAACGTGCTCAACAGACCGGAGTTCATGTCTCTAAGCCAGCCGCTCCGGAACAATAGCGCCGAGGTTCGCGGCTCCTCACGGCGGCTGGGCCAAACAAAGCATCCGCAAAGCCAACATCCAGAATATCCACCAGAGCCCATTGACAACGCCAAGGACCGAAGGGAGTCTATGAGATTACCGGAAGAAGACTGTATGCAGCTCAACCCAACTTTTAAAGGCATCGCCATGAACTCTCTTTTGGCCATAGACATATGCTTGTCCAAACGTTTGGGTGTATGTGCCTATACGTCGTCTCCCTGGGGAAGCGTTCGGTCCATAGTCACGCTGCTTGCTCTCACTGGGCACGGCATCACGTGGATTTGCGGCACGTTGTTGTGTCTAACTAGAAGCAACACATTAGCAGGACAAGAAGTCTTGGTCAACCTTCTTCTTGGTAAATACGGTTAAAAAATATTATTTGACGCGGTCTTAATTTGAAAGATTCTCGTCGTGGCTTTCATTATTTAATTTGTATTCGATCGAGTGAACAGCAGAATATCTTTGGTTGATTTTGCGTGGATGTTGTCTTTACAGAGTATAACCAATTAGTCTAATTTTTAGGTGAATCTTGAGATGGGATTTTATGCATATAGTGCCTGTCAGACAATTGCGCCTCTGTGGTGCAACGATAAAGTCGTAAATCATTGGCCTATTCAAATTTGATTAAAAAAAAAAACACTGATCCCCTTCATTCTTGTAGCCATAGTTTGCCACCCAAGTAAATTATTTAGCGACAAGATTTTTTTTTTGTAACACTGGTGTCCTGAAAAATTGCCTGAATCAAACAAAACTAATAATTTCCTATACCATGTCAAATTCCCAGCATATTGTAAATATCAATACAAAGTAAACATCTTTATATAAGCAATCAATAAATAATAGGAATAAACTAAACTAATAATAATAAACTAAAATATTTTTTAGTCCAGTCGAGTATGACCGCTGGTCATTTATCTGTGTATAATAATATGTGTGTTAGAAGTGTTTTAAGGCATCACTGTTAGACTCTGTACTGGAGCCAGGCACTTAACATAGCCACTTCAGTAAATATCTTGCTCCATTAATAAATAAAGAGTAAAGCTGAAATGTATGTATGGTGGTCTGGGTAAGAACATCTGCGAAGACAAATAAATGTAATAGTAGTTCGAACAGAGTTGATGCCAAGGTCAAACCATTAAGATACATTTTGAATAATGGTCGCATTCTTGTACACTGAATGTGATAAATTAAGCTAAATTAATAAATTGGCTTTTGCAGGTTTGCGCCAGCAAAATGTAATCATCCCTGGGGTTGAAGTTAAAAATTGAATATTGCCTATAGATAGCTAGATTATTATTACATAAACTAGAGGTTTAACATATGTCGGAGACTTTTCCACTAGCCTTACAAATTTTGGTCTGCAGGATATCTGAAAAATATGTCTATACCGTTCACAAAAAGGAAAATGCACAATAAAAAGATGTAGATTTAATAAATAAGTATATCTTAACAAAATCAGTAGTCAAAATCCTAGGGCTTTCTATGTAGTTATTTTTCTAGCGCTATTGGGAGCAGAAGGTGGACCCAAGATTAGTTTTTTTGACACCTCAGTTTTTCAGAATTAGCTGTTTTAAAATGTAATCAATGTGCTTCATCTGTAGCTGTGCGATGTCTTATTTGACAGAGGGCCTCTGAGTCACGGGCTGCTGTGTGCTGGATATCAATGCCAGTCTGCTAATACTAACATGGAATTCAACCTGTCTGCCACTGTCCTGCCATTTACTTTTTACTTTTTTCCTGGTTGCCTAGTGCTCTTCTTATTGTATTTGTGAGGAGACTCACCAAGCCTACACACAATAATTCACATATAGAAGCTTTTTTTTTTTTTTTAGCATTTTGGGGGTGTTTTATTTTACCCTGACTAGTCTTCGTACAGGACTAGATTACTCTCTCGAATAGACTTAATGGTTAACTAGAAGTCACATGTTGAGAACCTAAGACTATTCAGAGGTAAACTCATAACAAACATAAACCTTCTCACTAGGACAATGTATTTGTAGAGAATGGTGTGCATCCCAGGCACCCCTACTTTCAGCTTCAGAGTCTGCCTCAGGTTAACCTGTGTGATCATTTATCAAGAAAGAGTTAGCAATAGGCATGTTTAAAAAAGTCAAGCATACAGATAGTTGTTTCCCTAGACACTGAGGTCTTACAACAAGTCCCACTGTGCTTCCTACTGCTATCTTTAATTATCTTTAAATAAAGTCGCAGGATTGCTAAAGTCACAGGATTTCCTTTGCCACAGACTGTAACTGCTCCACTTCACCATACTCATGGCATACTCATATAATATAGTCTTAGCCTGGACATTTTTCCAGGGATTCAGGTAGAGCACAGATGGAGTGGTGGATTAGGTTACAAGATTGTTGAACAGAGACAAAGGCTTCCAAGTGGCTTAGTCGCGAAAGCGCTCGCCAGAGTGTAGGCTGAGCCCTAAGAGCTGGCGTTTTTTATCTGTTTGAATCCAGCTCATGTCGTTAGCAGATTGTGACTGGGAGAGCAGAGCGGCGGCACACAATTAGCAGGGCTTCCCGGGTGCCTTCAGGCTGGCAGTACCGTCGAGAAGTATGTGCCTCTCCTCCAATCGGTGCAGAACTTTTTCAAGCTGGGTATCCTACGTAGTGGAAGAGAGACAGGTGATTAATAGAATCGGATGAGACTAATTGTGCTTCCTCGCCCTTTCTGTGTGCAGAGGTGGGAGATCATTTGCCATTTAATAAAGTAACATAGTTAAAACCGTTGGATGTCGATGTAACAGTGAGTCTTTGTCGTGTTCCTAGCTGTGTCCCTTACGGGTTACCAATCTTCGAGGGTAGGCTGTTTAACACTGAGGAATCGCAAACAGCAGTAGCGCTCCCTGTCAGATGTGTGGGTGCGATGCTGTGTCCTGGAGGGGGCGGATCTTATCCGAGCCGCGGGATCATTGTCTGCTCTCATCACATGCTTAAAGTGGTAAGCTGTCCCTGGACCGGGAGAGCGGAAACGCTTAAATGGGATGGGCGGTATCTTCAGCAGATCAAATGTATGTCCTTTCAGACAGATGAGAGAGAGGTGATTGGTTAAGAGGCTGAAAGTAATTGCCATCTTCACTGGTTTGAAGAGAAATCTGCTTCCTTCTGTGGTGCTGGGGCTGTGTTGGTCCCGGGTTTGAGGGGCTTACCACATACTGATATACTGATACCCTGAACTCATGGGCATCACAGCCCCTGATCTGTCCGATTACGCTCTCTATGTGCCTCAGGTGTGACCCCCATCTCTTCTTTTTTGTGACATGCCACCAAATATGTTACCCTCCTCCTTTATTAAGGGATTCTGGGTTAACTCTTTGTTTATGTCACAGTTTGATTCCTATTATTATTATCGTTATTTGATCAATGAACCACAGGGTTCCGGAACCGTCATTGAGTTAAGTAGGGAAATTAATATCCAACTGAAGCATTATAGTCATGTTTCCTGTTCAGTCATTGCTTGACTTTTACAGAGGACTAATTATCCATGAAAAAACTCCACTTTGGACAATGATAAATACGTCTGGGTAGAGCCTGTTTATTTGTTTTCAGGAACAGTTTCCAGGCGTTAAAAATACCTGGTGTCAACTGATTCACTAGAAGGCAGATATCTGCCAGTCCCTGAGGGAGTCAGTTAGCCGTGCCAGAATTTAATTGATTTTGGTCTGTCAAAGATTTTTGGAGGCTATGCATTTCGGCATGGCTTGCATAGTGTGTCTTCTATATCCTCCCAAGTTACAAAACAATAAGCGAGGGTAATACAGATGTATGCGATTGCTGTTTTATTTGGAGCCGACTTTGGAGACCCTTTCCCTTGTTCCAGATTTAGGTGACTTTATCGTTGTGACTTTTTGTCCAATTTAAACCATATGCAGCTTTTGTTTTTAAATCAGTGTGGCGAGAAGCCTCGCTCTTCTTATCCTGGGGGCACAATGACTGCCGTAGTCTTGCACTCTATATTAATTTACCATTTCTGTGTGCAACAAAAGGCTCTCATTCACATTCTCAAATCCCCTTGACTATAACAAGTTTCTTGGTGGAAATGAATCCACTGTCTGCCCCTGACTTTACAACAAATGGACCTGATTTTTATGAATTTTATTTATTGTTAGTTGGCCACAGCAATTTCGAATGCAGTTAGATTATCTGGATCAGTGGGTTTAGCAATGAAAGAGAACAAATTCTCAGTCTTGCTCACGGTTCACCCTCCCCCGCCCTTAGCACTTAACAGGGCGACTTGAAGCACTCTAGTCTAAAACAGAATTTGTGTTTTTTTATCATTAACTACTTTTGTCTTTCCGCTACGCTACATACGGCAAGTGTTGTTGCCAGGGTAACTAGAAGGTTATAGACCTTCTAGATCCATATAGTTTAATATGAGGACGCTTGATGTTATTGTTGCCGCTGTTAAAGAATAATGTTATATTCTACTGGCCTGAATACTTTAAAGGTAGCGCCGCAGATGTGACATGCTTCAAGTAGGAGAAAAATGACCATGGGCAGTCTTAGAATTAATTTAATAAAAACCCTAACCCTAAAGAAAAAGGTGTTCATTGGTGATTTAATCGCTGTTGTTAACAGGGAGAAATATTTTGCTGTGGAAGGAGAGGGTGTGCAATCGATACGTGCGGCTCACGCGGCAGGTTACGGGAGGGCAGTGGAGTGAATTTGACGGATTGTGGGGGCTGGGGGTTACGTGCGGTGGCGTATTCGCTCTTGGGCAAACGATGTAAATGTCAGCAGACTAAATCAGCAGAGCCGGGGGGGGCGATGCCGTCGTAGGGGTCAGAGGCTGTCTCGGTGGAGTGTGAAGGGTTTCGGAGCGCCTAAATATCACTTTACATGCTTTATTTTACATCCAGGGCAATTTTCGTCGTGCCTAAACTCAGTGACACAGAGAAGTGATGTGACGGGACACATTTTGGGGAGTGCTCTCTAGTTCCGGGGCCCACAGAGAGTTCCCAGCCCGGGTTGGAATTCGACTCGTGACTCAGCGGTCGGCTTAGACAGGGTCCGAGGTGCAACGTAAGCCCCTCGTCAGACTCCCTGGGGAAAATATCTTGTCTTCACCCATTCTCTGTGTGGTTGGTAAAATTCCATTTCGCTGGCATTGTGTACATCTCAGCGCGTGGCCCCAGAGCCTGTCAGGTGGCACGATGGGGTATTTAACTCTGGCCGCCACAGCGCGGAGACGGCGCCCCTTGACCGACTGGGAGCACAAACAGATCTAAAATTAAGACCCACCCCGAGTGCACATGCCAGCTCTAGATTTAAGACCTATTTCAAGGCCCTCAGCTGCCCGTCTGGTCCACGGGGACGGAGCAGCAGCCCATGCACCCCTGATCATACTACCTGGGCGTGGAGACTGTCCCGTTCGGCAAAAGCACGCTGATCTAACAGCGCCACAGGCTAGACACTGTGCAACCAACCCCCCCCCCACGCTACTTAATCATTGATGTTTGACCCCTTGGTGGAAAGCTTTTGCAGTGAGACTGTTTGCAGATTAAAGAAACGAAAGGAGACGTGTTAATTAATCTCTGCGGGATTTGGTGGGCCCTGTCTTGCTCCTGATTAAACTACAAAGTGACTTATGGGCTGCTAATTGATAGACTACTGCACTAGCATGCATATATATATTTTTTTTATATGGTTATGCCTTAGAAGGTATCATGTATCATTGTGTTTTGTACCATGTATTGTTCACCAAAATCTCCTCCTTACTGCTAAAATGTTCGGTTCCTGTGGTACAGGGAAAACAGCACTGGGTTACAATTGCTTTGGATGTGCTGAGATTATTCGCTTCGACGTTGCGTTTCGTGCACTTGTTGAATGGACTCTCTTGCTATCCGTTTCCTTAGCTCTGATACTGGACGTGATGACGGTGGCCGGGCTGCAGAAGCTGGTGAAGCGCAAAGGGCCCTGGGAAATGAGCCCCGGCTTCCTGGACTGCGTGGCCATGGACGTCTACTCCTTCCCAGCAGCCCACGCCAGCCGTGCAGCCATGGTGTCTAAGTTCCTGCTGTCTCACCTGATGCTGGCCGTGCCGCTGCGCATCCTGCTGGTGCTGTGGGCCTTCCTGGTGGGCCTGTCGCGTGTCCTGCTGGGCCGCCACCACCTGACTGACATGGCCTGCGGCTTCGCCCTGGGCTTTTTGCATTACAGCCTGGTGGAGATGGTGTGGCTGTCCTCCGGCACCTGTCAGACTTTCATCGCTATAGGAAAGCTCAGCTGGATCCCCTTTTATTAATCATACATCCATTTTATTAATCTGTTAAAGCTTCCGCCTTTTCTCCTTTTAACATGCTCTATTTCCTGTTTTGCTCTGTGTTTCTTCTCTACTTTTGCCACTTAATTAACCCGTATTGAGAGAAAAAAGAGATCACTTCTGCTGTAGAAAACTCAACTGATGGTTGCCTCAGTTTGTGATTATTGATAACAAAGAAGGGAATCAATGATCCACTTTGGGTTGAACGTATTTCCCAGCTCTAGCATGGCTAGTTAGTGAATGCTGGAAAAAAGTTTCTTTGTCAAAATGCCTGGGATCTAACAGTTTAACAGCTAAATTAACAGCTTTTTGTATGAAGCTGAACTTGTTAACAGATACTGATTGTATAACAGATCAGGGACCGGCTACTTATGTATTTCTGTTTTAACACAGATTAACATGAAAATGGCACATTTTTATATTATGCTTTTTGCCTCATAGTTGAAATTAAATGTTTGTCCATTCATGTGTAAATAACTGTAATTTTTTCAAATTTAGAATACTTTCATCAAGAGGTTTTTGTCTATGACGTTTATGAGCGAACACCTTCTTTTGCAATCACAAAAAACTGTTTTAAAAAAATTTGAACTCACAATTTATTTGGTTCTTTGATTTTTAAAGTCAGTTCCTTTAACCTACCAAAATTCAGGAGTTGCAGGATTCAAAATTAAATACTTTAAAAGCTATCAATTAGGGAGAAACTACACCAGTAATTGTTCACAGCTATTAATTTTAATAACTGATAACAAACTAAATTGGGCTGAAATAATTCCTTAACAAATGGTGATAAATATAGAGATTATTCTCAACCCTGTGGTGCTAAATGACATCAAAGTGAAAATGTAGCTTTGAGTCCTTCGAAACCAAAAGCTTTGGGTCAATCCTGTAGCTCAATCCTTCAGAACTGAATCGTTGTGGCTCAAAATGTGTGGATATAAAGGAACGATGTTGTGGTCCATTCCAAATTCATTTTCAATTATTTGGATGATTCCTTTTTTAAATGGGATCAAGTGTGGAGCGAGATAGAATTCATTAATTTGACAGTATTATGTGGTTGGATTAATGAATTATTTTTACTGCAATACTTTGCCTTATGCACTGGCGGCACATGACACACCGAATGGAACTTTCATTTAGTTGGTGACGGTTGTCTTGCATTTAAAATGTTTACAATATTAGGACACATTGTCAGTCGCACTAGATTTTGTTTTCTATTCTGTTGTTGGATAGTATTTACTAAAAACGATACATTAAGTACTTCCAAATTGGAATGTTAACAGGATAACGATTTTATTATTTTTTTTGACGATAAGATTGAAAGTCGGGTCTACAAATTTCTAACAACTTTGTTAAACCTCATAAGCATTAGAGCATTCTTTGAGCATTATCGCTCCTGATTTTCTCATACTTGCGATGACTTGTGTTACGGCCGTGTTGAGACTTGTATGTTAGACGTGTTCCACGATAAATTGTATTTAAAAAATGTAGAGAATGTTTTTCAGCCAATAGGGTGCAGTATCGTTTGGACTGCTGTGTTGTTTTATAGGTTCCTGGAATAACTTTACATTTGTTTTTCTCATTTCCCGTTTGATATAAACTTTTGTCCCGGTTTGCTGAAAGGTTGTGCTTCAGGACCTCATTTTGGATCTTTTATTACCGAGATTCGAATTATTTTTTGTTTCAAATTAGCATGGATTTTTAGAATCTCTAAAAGGATATGGAAAAGGGTGCTAGACCAGACTTTTAAATTGCTTTTTTTAAATTACATTTTTTTTTTAATCTGTTGATCTTCTTTTTGTTGTTTAATAATATTCTTTTTATCAGGGCCTTATTTTTTGTGTGTTTTTTTGTCAAGATAAATCTTGGTTTTTAAAAGAATGAAAAATCTGTTCTCTATGAAGTCTATGAATGTGAATCTTTTCAGTTACCCAATACTTAGTAAATATTTTGATTGTGACAAAGAATCCGTGTTTCTTATTTGTTCTGTGAAGTATGCTATGCTTAATGACACAGTTATACATTTCGATAACTTGCAAGTGTCGACTGTGATAATAGAGGTGTTTTGTTTGAAGACCATAATTCTTTCCTATCATGCAAGGGCATCATGTCTGTCTTTGCTTCAGATTCCAGACTTTTAACAGTAAAAAATAAATAAATACAAATGTTTACGTTTCTGCAGTACTTTGGACTCACCAATTGGCTTGTCACTACAAATCCTGCCACTACACATTGGGGGGCTGAGGAAGAAGTATGATTGGTCTCTTTCAAGCCAATCGTCTTTTTTGCACAGAGCTGCAGCGCCTACTGGAGGAGAGGCACGTCCTTCCCAATGGCACAAACAGCCGGCAGGCCAATAGATAACTTTTAAATTCACACCTACCCACCCACCACACAAGGCCAAGTGTCACTCTGCCAATTGTGCTCCACCATGCTGTCTTGCTCAAAATCAGCAAATTTGGACATGAACCTGTGAACAAGGCCAAGTCTGTGCTCAGGCGTGCACCGTAACTGACTGAGCCACTCCAGAGACATGATTTTAGGCCTTAGAGAGGTTTCCCCCCTGACTCAAAGAGTATTGTGTAGTTACCCTGTATAATTAACAATTTTAATAAGTATAGATCGCTATCATCTTCATAAAAGAATAGATTTATAATAAAAGTATCTATAATAAATATATTAGATTTTTTAGTATTGAGCATATATTAAAGTGAATATAAACTTTTTTTTTTTTTTTTCCCGATCACCTACTCACCTACTCATCTGGAAAATAGTTACATATGTTTAGCCTTTTTCCTCTTGAAGAAGATTTTCCATTGAATCGTGTGGATTTCAGTCGTGTGACGTCGCAACTGTAAAATTACGAGGGAAGAACTACGTAAATACGGCACAAAGCGTTTATTCAGTTGTTGCTAAAGAAGAAACATAATAACAATCTCAAAATTCATACGAAGCGCATTTAGAAGGGAAAAAAAAGTCTTGACGTTATTTATTATTGATATATTAATGTCAATCAGTGTTTTGTATTTAAAAATGAGGACTTGGAATTAATGTGAAGTATATCACACACTTAGGTAAATATATTATAAAGTGTAAGCGTTTAGTGAGTCCTGCACAGGGTGTGGGTGATCAGATAAAGTCTTCTGGGGACACTAGATTTCTGTATCAGCCCGGAGCATGCGTCCTCCAGCCACACCTGACATATCTTCATTGGCCCAACGAGGGGCTACTGAGATCAGAGGCGGGAACACAGAGGAGGCTCCCATTCGCCATCATGGGTTTTTTTCCTCTACTTTGGTTGTCATTCGTTTCTGATGTCAACATAATCCCCAATCAATACAAACATCTGTTGTTCCGTAGGCTGCCTGAAACTCCGATAGGCTACAAAGGGATTCTTGGCCCAACACTTTGTGGACCCTCACGAGGGAGGTGTCGGGCTGTCACCGGTCCAGCGGTCTATGCCTGGCAGTTTGCCAGACTTGAGGCTCAGGATTATGCCAAGTGCGATGCCCAATGCAGACCAGACCTTTGCTATTTTCCTGCAGAAAAGCACCCCTGCCCCTCTGTACTACACTGAGAATAATCTATGCCCTCAATGTTGTTCATAAAAACACATATCAGTATTTTCCTCTTTGTTCTTCTTTTTCCCATTATCTCTGAGATCTGAGCCTACCTGCGTAACACAGGGAAGAGCCTCACCGTTCTGTAGCGCCGCTGGCTCTCGGTTGACGCACGTCCGCTCCAGGTTTATTGGTCTTGCAGACAATAAAAGACCTTGGAAGTGTAAATATGAATGTATTGAACTGCTAAGTCTGAAATGAATATTTTCTATATATGTGACTCTGATGGGACACTGAGGGGACACAGAGGAGACAATGTTATCGCCACGCAGCTGGCTGCCTGATTCTAAAGCCATACAAATCCAGTCATCCGTGAGCCTGTTTTGTATGTTTGCTTCTCTCTCCTTCTCTTTCCCAGTGTTGGCCGACCCCCCACCGTGGATCCTTGTTCCCCACTGAAGTCTGAAGGTGTGTTCACGCTAGTCTTTGTAGAATTCTATATGAGAACTCATCAGTTTTCAGCACCCTCACAGTAACCAACGATTTGCAGTCTTTTCACCAAATATTTGCAGCTGAAAAGCTTCACAAAAAAACAATAGTGCTAATGAGGGAGAATTTAATTTTAGTTTCCTTTCACACTACAGAAAGATTTTGATATTCAATTATGTGGATACATCAAATGAACTCTGATTAGATGGATGTAAGTGTTCTTTTGGACTGGATCAAACGTGACAATGACCCAGTTTCATCCTGCCATGGCAACACGTTTGTTTCGTTCGCTCAACCAGAGAAGATAACAGCGCTTCCTGTCCTCTCCCATGTTTATCTCTGACTGACCTCCGACTTTCTGATATAGCCGCTTAATGTTAAGTTATCCGAGGTGCACACGTGTTGCTTGTAATTGGAGCTTCAGTGAACAGGGTACACTCTTGGTGCAATAAAACATAGGATAAACTGAGCGGACGCTCGAACACTAAAAGGACCTGAAGCAATAAAGGCCATAGCTTTGAAGCCAGAAGGATCCAAAACACAGAGGGTAAGAAGGAGGTAGGATTTACGGAGTATAACGATCTTGGGGGGCTTCGGACCTGATTCCGTTTAGGGGTGCATGGACCTGCAGGGAAAGAGGCAGTTCAATAGATCAGACCGGGCTCAATGAACGGGACACCAAGGGAACTCCTCCGTCCTTTTTTAGCAGAAATGTACACAGTATTCATAATAACCTCGATCTTATACCGCTGATTACTGAATGACCCAGTACCGCCATAGTGAATTACCTGGGGTTAAACTGGGAGTCCAGTTTTCTAACCCTACCCCCACATTCGAGTGCTCTGTTGTGCCTGAAAGTATTCCGGGGACAGGCAGCTGTTATTGTCAATATCCCCCTTTCCAACAGTGACAGTCTGGTGTCCTTGTTGGCTGCCGTCCCCGACCCTGAACCCACGTTCTACAAATGCATGCATATAGAACACAGTAGGATATTGCCATGTAAGAAACCATAAATCTGTTCTGCCCCAGCCCACAATCTTGCCATCACTCATGATTCACTGTCAAGAACAGCAGTCGTAGGATTGGACAAAGCATTGTTTTTCCTGGAAGCCTTGATTCCTTG
>JAOYSI010000235.1:0-24478 GCA_025775065.1 Hiodon alosoides | reverse complement strand
ACTCATGATTCACTGTCAAGAACAGCAGTCGTAGGATTGGACAAAGCATTGTTTTTCCTGGAAGCCTTGATTCCTTGTCCATCTTTGTTTTGGGTTATCCTCCAGGCAGCCTTGACCAACATACATGACCTGAATTGCTTCCTTTTCCAGCCCTATAAATAGATAAAAGTGCGACGAAAATTGTAAATGATGAAGTTTAGGCAGAGCGGTATTTTAGAGAAGTTTTTTCAGGCAATGGTTTATTGACTACTTGGGTGTAAAAGGGCCTTTGATAAAGTCTTTATTAGGGCAGTTCACTTTGCTGCTCTTGGAAATGAGTCCTTGAACTACAAAAACATGACAGAAATATGTAAACAGCATTAACAGATATATGTCTCTCCTCTGCAAATAAACGACTCACCTGTCATCTGAAGACAACGTTGGCGTTAGGTTTCTCCAAACCGTGACCTGAGAACGGTAGAGAAATACAATGAGCGAAATGTTTTCTTTACCTCGCCTTACTGTGGTGGCAGCAGTCGAAACGGTACCTACGACACTTGTGTTCCGATTTCCCCGACTCAGCGTCTGCACTGCAGATTTATAGAAACGGGTGGGAGTCAGGCTCAGGAGGGTGTATTTTCATAGAGCGGCTTGGATGAAAGGCTGACAGAGCACGTTTCATTTCCGCTAGCTGGGCAAGTGTGTGTGTCGGCCGGAGGAACGACCTCATCCCAGTTTCACCAAAGGTGTCCTGAAGCCTTTCATCGTTCTGACCTCTCCTCTCAAAGTGGGAGACGTGTAAGCTGCATTCGTCAACCTGACAAATCCTGCTTTTGTCATAGGTCAACACTAATAACATCCTTAAAAGGACCCGGGTTTAAAATGTATTGAATTTTGTAGAAATTATTGATATATGGCTCATAATAAATGGTTACCTTAATGACACAGATAGCAAAGCCCCGAAATTCCTAAACACGTTGAGAATCTCTGCGTCATCCTCATAGATGTGACGACTTCACAAATTCCTCTCAAGTATTCAAGTGACTGCAAGAAGTGGAAGTGAGTGTTTCACAAACGTTGCTAATGAGCGCCTCCTGTTGGTTTCTCTGCAGTCTGCAGCCTGGTAGTCACATTCCTCCAATTGGCGCTGAACATCTTGTGCAGGCTGTGCATCCTACAGAGTGTATAAGAGATAGGAGGCTCAAAGGTTATTGGATTTGAGGAGACTAATTGACTTCCTCACCCTCCCTGTGTGTTTGGGTCGGTTTCATAGTAACTAATATATCTGTATCCATGTTGATGCCTGAATGGACTTGGCCTTGGACTTAGGATACCGTCTCTTGGTCATGGTATCATTTTCAGCCACTGTAGCTGATAGATCTCTCATTTAAGTAACGGCGCTTATAATTTTCTTTTCATTGTTTCATATTTGTGGTACCCAGAAAATCTACAGTAAAACCAATGAAATAATAAAGTTGTTTGAAATTTTATTTGACAACATATGTGTAAGAATAAGAAATTCTGTAAACCATTTCCAAAAATGATGGGTTTTTTTATAGAGATATTTTTGTGCTCCCTTTCACTTCCTTCAGCCAGAGGACCTGAGATAATCCAACTCCGATGCCAGACCCTCGATGAGACCTCCACTAGACCATGAAAGCAAGTCAGTATTCTTTACACGCATACAAAATAATTTAAACCGCCAGGCTCCACTGTCAACGGAGTGTGGCTGGCGTGAGCTGTATTTTATTCCTTAAACTTGTCAAATCTGCCAAATGATTTATAATTTTATAATTTTCAAATTCTGTAATCTGATTTGACTTCATTAGATGTTGCGAAGAGGCGGTGGCCGCACTTTAAAGGTTCATGCAGCAGTTTCTCTTTGTGTGGTGAAAGACGCTTGAGGTGCAAGGGCGCCCTCTGGGCAGGAGTTTGCGTCATTGCGTAACAATCACTCAAAACCACTGTAATGCCGATGAAGGCTCTGAAAAGAAGAATTGCTTCTTGTTATTAAACATTTGTTTGCTGATGATTGTCTTCAAGCTTCTTTATACAAGCCCATAATATCAGTACGCAAAGTGTGCATGTGTTCCACTATGAATCAGATATCCTCCTATATCTGTGGGGTTCAATCCCTTTGTGTTGAGATAGTATTGGCACTGCAGCCCAGCTCTTGTCAATAGTAATTTCCCATTGCTCTCTCCAGATAGAGACATGCAAGGTCATTACTACCTCAGATAGATGTGTGCTTGATTGACAGATCCTGTCCTTAGGGTGCCTCCATCACCCGCGGAAAACACGATTTAACTTTAAGCTTTTGGTTCAACTTATTCATTGTTTAACATACTTAGGGTGGTCGACAACAACGTTTGAAAATGTATGCCCCTTAATGACACCACTATGTCATTTTACAAATTATACAAAAATCTGTAGAGTTACATTAAGAAAATGAGTGGTAAAAAACAGCTTTTAATAGCGTCACAAAGCTCTTAACTCTGCAGTTTTTCCTACATCTGCATTCGTAGAAACCCAGTTAAACAACCCAGTTAAACAACTTTTATCAGGGTGCTGAGGGGCGTAGGCTTTGAACTTGGTTATGGGTCCATTTGTCAAAGAAAGTGTTAGAATCCAGACAGAATAATGTAAAATGAAAGCAAAGTTACTTCTTGAAAATACTATTTGTTACTACTTTAGCCTTAATTTTGCCTTTTGGAATACTGCAAAAGACTGAGTGTTGGCAACCAAAAACAAACACGAGTAAAAAAGAGTAACACAGCTGCGTTCATGTACCATAATACTTAATCATTGCCACCAAGTTCTACCATTCTCTAAGCCAATCCATTGTCACACAGCTGTTAATATTTCCTGGGCCATCCACTAAAAACACAAGAGAGCGTACGTTATTAAAAGGAAGTGTTTCAGATGTTTGAATTATTATGATGATGCCAACAAATTGTTACAGTGGGGAACACATTTGAACGCTTGTTTTTGTCCCACCCGACCTCTTAATTAATTAGTTTAGGTGTCTTCAAGGAAAGGATTACTGAGGTGTTCGTTCTTACTCCTGAAATCCAATTAATGACTTCACAGCTCCATTTTTTTCTCCTTAATGAACTGACATCTCAATCTGCCCCTCTACATTGTGCAGTGATGTCTCTGTGTTGAGTCCTATATATTATTTAGAGGGGCAGATGAGATGGAGAACCATTACAATGAGGTATTATAAGTTTATCTTCAAAAGCAAAACAACACTGAATGTTGTATGTACAACCATTACAAGGTACGGTTCACCAATACAGACATGTCTGTGCTAAAAAAAAAAAAAGTGCTAATACTTATCCTTAGGCATAAGATATATTTCATCAATACATATCTTGGCTAAATGAAACTAGATCCTAATGGGATAAAGTTTTTTTTTTTAAATGACTTGAACCAAAAGCCTGTCATTTTTAATTGTTTCATTATTTTTGTACAAAAATAAAAATAAGAGGTGATTTTATGCATAGATGCATACAAATTATTGAAGAAGATAGATGGAAAAGGAATTAATTTTACCATGTTCAGATTTTCGTCAAAGCGAGAGGGTTTTTTTAATTTTGTTTAAAAGGAAAGCTGTAGAACTTAGGCGGAAACGCTGTGTGTCGCTGTAAGATTTGTTCATTGCATCAGACGAGAAAACGAGATCAGAGCCGAGAACAAGGATTTACATTTTTCAGGCCGCGCAGGTCCTTCAACATCAACAACAACAACAGTAGAGGACTGAGTATTACGGTTGAGATAGAAAAAGAAGCAGGGGCACAATCTCTATCCATCCTTCCAAGTAACCCTGAGTGTCGGGAAAGAAACATTATACGTGATATAAAGCAACCGTTTTGCGTGAAACTGGTGAGTTTCACGTTAACATTTATATATACGTGAGACGTTTGTGTAGGTTCAATACAGCCTCCCCTGGCTAGATTTTTGTTGCTTTGTTCTGGGTAGCAGCCATTTTTAATCGTTTAGTTCTTTATTTCTCTTTTGCAGTGCTTCTGAATTTTTAAAATGGTTAGTAAGGGTTGGGTCACGTTTGTTTTTATTTAGCTATACGCTAGAAGGCAGGTGTTTTTCGATAATATACGTATCTAGCTGGGGAACTAATTGTTTACACTCTTGTTGGAATCCACTTTGCTCGTCGCAAGAAATTGACGGAGAGCTAACTAGTTAGAAAGCAAAACTCAATAAAAATGACAGTGATATATTTATTTTTTCCCGTAAATTTCATATAGGCCTATTGGAAACGAGTTTGTTTGGAATATGCTGCCATGTAGTAGCTATAAAACGGTATGTAGTATTTAACAATGTTAAGGTTTTGTTGGCCATTAACTAACTAATGCGAATTTATTTTGTTTATTTGCACGTTTTCTTTGTAATTGCATAGAGACAATTTATTAAGGGTCTTTATTGAAAAATCTCTGAGTTCGAGTGTAGAATTTGCGAAACTAAAATAAACGCTTAGAGGCAGATTGGGGTGGCCAGAAATCTGGCAGGGTGGTTCAAATGTATGGTGTCTTTTTAAAGTTAATTTAAGACGGACGATGTTATCTTGACTACTAGTACTAGTAGTCTGAAGCCTGCTAGCGTAACCTGTGTGCAGCGTACAGCCGCTCATCTTGACCTTAAACAGGCTTCGCCGCGGCTGCGACGTTGATCATCTGTTTCTCTATCACTAAAGGGATATCCGACAGTTAAACCCCAGCCTGCTGGCTTTCAACCAAAGTACCTTTGTAATCTTTTCTAATTCTCATTTTCAGCTGTGAGCTATACGAACTGTTACTAAGTGGCTGGGTGGTTAGTTCTATTGAAAGGCGATAGAATTCTTGGCAAGTTACAAAATCAGTAAAATCGTCTAGACGGTATAAAGTATTACTTTAGCTAGACACGTTAGTTGTCGGAAATGTTTTTTTTCTAGATTGGAACGTCGTGAGAAACCATCTATGAAGCATTGTGTGGTTTCTCTTGAAGTGGGTGAAAAGCTTGATGGAGTTTACGGTGTTTTTGTTTGCTATTGACGCATGAGTAACAATTCGTGTAGTGTAGGCCTACAGACGCTAAGTAATCAAACAGTTCCACGGCGCAAATAAATTATGGGTTTTCTTGAATTGCGGTGTGATGTAGATTTTCTCAAACCTTTGTATGTCTATTTATCCTTGCACACGATAGACTCAGGGTTCCCTCACACATCTCGTCATTGCATTCCTTACGGTTCCCTATTACGAGAGAGTATTTTAGTAATCACAAATGTATATTGAGGTGTGAGGAGCACTGTTTAACCTAACCTGTAAAATAATTCTTATTGCTATTTAAAATGCTCTCAGGGCAGTTAGGTTTTTGGTGATTGACAGATGGTGGTTTCAATGCTGGGTTTATTGTCCCCCCCATTGACTAAAATTGCTGCTTTATACTCTGGCTCTGGGAGTGGGGTTTGGATGGATAGTTGATCAAGCTACGATAAATTATAAAGCTACAAATAAACGTGTAGCAAAGAGGTAACACAAAAAATCTAGAATGGAAGTTAGAGTGCTTTTCATATTCACCATTCTGCGCAACTGGCCTTTACCCTCTAATATGATTTAGTTAAACCAGTCCTGGTGTCCTGTACGTCTGATTTTAAACTTTAATAGCCAAGCTGCCACAAGGGATGTCGGAATCGATTCCTTGACTCCGGCCTTTAGAGTTGTGCGCCACAGGATAGAAAATCACTCATAGGAACCACTTCCCGGGTGCATGTGTCCCTTCAACTGACTTCTACAACATTTTCTGGCCGTTGTAAAGTTGCTGAATTCATTTTCATGTGTGTGCACCATGGTTGTTTGCCATGTTGAAGACGACATCCATTACTAGTGTAAGCTTAATTACGGTATTATAACAAATACTTTATGGCCGATTTGCGTTAAAGGCCAGTGTTCTCTTGGACAACTTCACATCAGGGTCCTGCTGAGTTTGAGGAAAGGGGTGTCTTAATAATGTGAACAAACTACAAAATGCATTAGTCCGTGGCGATGTGGAAATTCTTTTTGCCAAAAGTCCTTGCTGATTCCAATCCCAGACAGTAGTACCTTTTTATATCTATTTCATCATTTATAGAATCATATTTGTTATGTATGGGCAAGACAGCCACGTTTTTATTTTGGGTTTGGGAAGAAAAACGGAATTAAATGGTATCACTTGGTTACACTTGCAACCATAAAAGATTTAGTTTATCTAAGGGTCTGTACTTAAAAGGCATGGAAGCTAAGGGTTTTTCACTCATTTCAACGCAGGACTGCTTTTCAGATGTTTCTACGTGAATCAGGTTTTAATGTCGATCCGTGCGTGGTGTAAAGGGGATTGTAAATGGATGTTCTTCTCCACAGAAATAAAAGGCATACGGGAAGAGGCTCAACAAAAAATTTCCATACTCGATGACATTACATCGCAATGTCAGATCGTTTAGGGCAAATAACCAAGTCCAAGGATGGGAAAAGCAAGTACTCCTCACTCAACTTGTTTGATAAGTACAAAGGAAAGTCAATAGAAATTCAGAAATCTACAGGTAAGGTTTTTTTATTTTAAATCCCTTGATCTCTCTCGACAGCATGTGTACCTATTGTAACAATCAATCACGTTTTGATGCCATGAATCACCCCCCCCGTGTTTGTCCTTGTCTCAGTGGAACCCCTCGTTTTAGCCCCCCTCTCTTCCTCTCCACAGTTACTCCTCGACATGGCCTGCAGAGTCTCGGCAAAGTGGTCACCGCGCGGCGAATGCCCCCCCCTGCTAACCTACCGAGCCTGAAGTCCGAGAACAAAGGAAACGACCCCAACGTGGTCATCGTGCCCAAAGACGGAACAGGATGGGCGAACAAGCAGGAAGTAGCAGATCAAAAGAGGTAAGGAAAGAGAGACCAACGTCGGAATTGAATGTTACGTCTGCCGTGGTAAGCTTCCCGGGTAGAAGGAGCGTATTCACAACTCTTTCCGATTTCTTACGCGTGAGCTTAAATTGACGTAGCTTTTTGCTGTGTTTATTTTTCTGGCCTGTGTGAGATGTGCCTCAGGTGAGGCAGAAGCTGTGAGTGAAGAGGTGTGTGTGGGCGTAAAGCTCCGGGACGTGACAGACCTCCATGTTCCTTTGTGTGGGAGTGAATGTTGGTACTGGGTGGAGGATGGGTGCAGTAAATGTACAGACATTTCACAGTGAAAAGTTGGCTTTGCCTAACCAGATTCGCGTTCTGGCACTCGCCATTCACTGGGGCCCATTCAGGCAAAAAAAAACGTGTTTTTTAAACGTTTTCGCAAGTACTTGTCTCTAACGTAATTGTCTTTATTGAGACGTTACGAAACTGCTCCACAAAATTCAACATGAAGTGCATGCTGATGGTGTATTTTTATAATAGCAGATTCCTGTCATTTTCTCAGAGAATGGATTCGGTCGGATGACCTTGTGATTTTGATGTAGCTCCTGTTGTCCTCCCACCCCCCTCTCCCTGCAGTTCCACTGCATCGACAGTACAGCTGCAGGAGTTGCCGCCGCAGCTGGATTCACAGAAGTCTGTCTCCAATCTCCAGAAGCCAACGCCGGTAGCTATTTTGGAGGTTGGTGTTGGGCCGTTCTACGGTTGCATTTCCTCCATGGTTTCCAGCCTGTTGTGTTCTTGCTGTTCGGGGGGGAAATGCCTGTGTCTTGTGAATCAAGCTTCCCTCCAGCTTAATGACTCATTACAAAGCTTTGTGCAGCTTTTGTGGCACAACGTGTAAATGGGACATGCTGCTGTACCGCTCTGGGTATATTTTACTAGAGATATTACTCTCTCTCAAAGCCTCATTCCCCCCAGGCGTTTGTCACTGGTATTGTGTGCGGTTTTATGTAACATTGGAATTAAAATCTAGTCTAGATTTTGATTATTCCCCATTGTTGAATAAGTGATGGAGACTGTATTTTAATTTTTAATTTTTTTTTTTAAAGTGGTGGATCTGTTCAATGCAGTTGAGTTCCTTGGTTTTAATTCTTTAAAAATGCTTTAGTTCTCCGTTCCTTGAGAATTAACGTTTGAAAATTCTGCCTCTCAAAGGACACCAGCACAGTTGGACCAAAGCAGTGGGCCCAACTAAATGGAAAGGCAGTAGAACAAGATGGTGAGTGAAAGCCAACGTTGGGCCTCAGCCTCACTTTGCTTTAAACCGCTAATAACCACTGAGCGTGTGGTGTCTGTATTCACGGATTTGATCCTCTGATGCAGGAGAACAGCAGACGGTCCTTTTGCAGGGAGCGCGCCCCATTATGTGGGCTTTAACGTTTGGGGTTTGACCCCCTGTGCTGCAGGTTCAAGGGCCTCAAACCGACTGCGGCCCTTCTCTCACGAGGAATTTCCCACGCTGAAGGCAGCTGGAGAACAGGACAAGGCTGGCAAGGAAAGAAGCGTCTTCGATCCGTCGTATGGGCCCGGACCAAGCCTCCGCCCGCAGAGTAAGCCCAATTCCTCTCAAGCCGCTTTACAGGTCAAACCCTGTCCATTTTGCTGCTGGTGTGACTAAATATTATTCAGTTTTTTGACTATTAAAAGGCTTATTGTTGTTAAATTTACTGTGTTTCGTTAAATGTGAATGAAGGATTTATTTTACCAAAACTGGGGTAGGAGAAATTAAAAAGTCAATAAAAGTACCAACACTAAACAATAAACACAGTTGGCTACCCTGAGTTATGTTCTGGACTCTTAATTTATTCCGTAGACACTGAGCTGAGTTTGGCCTTTGTTAGTTTAATATAAAACAACATTTTTTAGTGTGGTCATAGTCGAGATAAAACCACACTTTTAGTCCTGTATTTTTTTTTTTTTAAACATTAGCTGCCATGGTCTTCAGAAATTTAACTATTGGTATTGTGTAGGAATGTTAGCTGCTAGTCTGTATCAAATGTGAACCTCAGTGTTTCTGGTTTTAGGGCTTAGTCATTTTTTAAATATGAAAATGCACAGCTCAGAAATGAGTTGCTGTGCGACGACGGCTGCTAATGGCAGTTGGTTTTGCGGCCCTTTCAGATGTGTTGAGCTGGAGGGAGGGTGGCGGGAGGAACCTGGTCCCCACCACCTCACCAGTGGCCACTTCCCCCGAGCCAGAGGCCAAGGGCAGCAGTCCGGCGGACGTAGCGACGGCACCCCCTCCCGCCGTGTCCGCCACCTCTTCCTTCTCCAACGCCGCAACCACCACCACCACCACCCCCATCACCACCACCACCACCAGCACCACCCCCATCACGGTGGCTCCTCCCCCAGCATCGGACAGCAAGGAGCTCTCCCTCCGCCCAGCCCAGCCCCAGCGCAGGGCTGCCCCCACGCAGTACCAGCAGCAGCACCACCCCACCACCACCTACCACGACATGCTGCCTGCCTTTGTAAGTATCCTCCTTGTGCGACCTCGGAGCCCTGACTGGTAGTCGAACCTGGGCCCCATTACTGCCGCACATGAGAAAAAGGGGGGAAAAAAATAGCTACTTGAGTTATACTGAAGTCCCTAGCTCAGGGGACCAGTCAAACTCTTGTCTGGACTTGACAGTAGCGAATTCATTCACAACGAGCTCTGTTACTCGTGCATTGCAGTGGCAGATAAAAGCTGTGAATTTCCCAGCCATTTTCTGACCCAATTCTCACACTAACTTTGGAGAGGGAGGAACAAAATTTCATTTTTCTTTGCCTTGGAACGGCTCAGTCTGGGAAGGTCAAATGAATGAGCAGAAATCTTGTCAAACTGATAGCGCTGGATGTTTTGAGGTTGTATTTTAGCGTTTTCCTTTAGCAGTAGGATCACAGTTCAGTCCATGGAATTTTGATTTCAGATGTGCCCCAAGGAGTCCCGTGATTCTTCCCTGTCATTGGAGCGTGGTTCTCCCGCTGTGGTAGCCCCGGTCCGCTTTGAGACCCGGCCTACTTTCAGGCAGCAACACCCTGCCGCTGAACATGTCAAGTGAGTTCTGTTAGTGTGTAGCACAGATGCAGTGCTTTTGGGAGCTATTGTAAGCTGGCACTTTAGTAGACCAACTGTGGTCTAGCCGGACTTCCGTCCTGTATGTCTCTACTCGACAGTCACACGTCCGCATGGCAGTGTGTTCATGGCCCTGAATCAGTGGCTGTCCCTGGGTGTTAACAGGCCCTTTCTGTCCATGCCTCGGGTATTTCATTTAACGCTATTAATAGCACTAGCTATACAGCTTTCTCTACCCCTTTCTCCACCTGTCTTTGTAGTGGCGAGGTCAGGAGAGAGAACCGCTTCGCCCGCGGGCCCCCTCGGCCCTTGTCTCACCCCATTCGTCGGCCGGGCAACCGAGCCCCCCGCCCGACCATCGTTAACCCAGAGGATCTGAAGGATCTGGATGACCTCGACAACGACCTCGAAGATGGCTGGGCAGGCAAGTGCTTTCTTATTGGAGTTCTGGTGGCTTATTGCTGCCCTCCGCTAAAACGGAGTTTTAAGTAGTTTGAAGTAGCAAGAAACTGCAAAAGAATATGAAGGGTGGGAACGTGAACAAGGTTCTGTGCGTTTTTCTTGTTATCCAAAGAAGCCCTTTCCTTGAAAGCTGATTCCTTCCCTTTGAGAATGTCTGTAGTTGTTTCATTGGGTTTATCAATCGACCCACGCAGGTCTCCATGAGGAAGTGGATTACAGTGAGAAACTCAAGTTCAGTGATGATGAAGATGAACGCTGTACCACCGAGAGGAATAACAAGTGGTGAGTTTTGGATACTCTACCCATCCTTTATCCTAAAGCTTCCTCTTTGACCTGGTCAGTTTAACCTTTTTTTAAAAATGAAAAAATGTCTTATGCAGTACTGTAAAGAAAAACAAGTTAAAACTAGGCTTTTCGCACCCTGTTGTAAAATGTACATTTTGGGTTGCAACATTCAATTTTATTGAATTTTTTTTAAAGATTCTGCCTGTTAGTCTGTCCTTAATGGTTTTGCCCCTAAATTCTAAGTAGCAGTTATTAGGCGAGAGCAGACTGAGTGTAAATTAAGGGCTGAGATTTGGCACTGAGATTTGGCACTGAAATAGTTTGAGTAAGTGGCTCTCCCTGCACTTATTCCCCCAGGGGCGAATGGGTGCACCCTTGGGAGCGACAGCCCTCCCTCGGCTCAGCAGAGCTGCAGTACGCCCCAGAGAACACAGATGAGGGGGCCCACCACTGTCAGGAACCCCAGCCATCCAAAAAGTCCAGCAGCAGGTTCCCACCCACAGACAGCCAGGTAAGATCTGTCTTGGCTGCCATGGAGACTTAACTGGCTATATATTTGTATCGGCATGGATAAAATATTAAAGCATTGTGAAAAAACAAGGGTTTGTGCTTTAAGAGCAGCAATGTAATTGTTGAGAGGGAAAGCATTGATGCTGCAGTGCTTTGTATTATGGTTAGCCATGATGGCAGAGCTGAATTAATATAGAAAAAGGTCCGGTTTTCCACTGCCAGACAAAGTCAATCTGTAGGGACTCCTTGTTTGTCACAACCAGGTTCTTCCTCACCTACTGCTTGTCTGCTTATCCAGAATTTTCTCACGTTTGAGTAATTTAGCAGCTGCTCTTATCCAGGGTGGCGTGCACAAATGCTTTAGTTTGAGGGTTCAGAAAAGTGCAGGCTTTTTAGGTATCGAGTTTGACAGTTTCAGAGTTTGGCTTCGCAGTGCGAAGACCACCAGGTGTCCTGCAACGGCAGATGGCGGCCGGGGACGTAAGGTGAGATTAGTGCGCACGGGTAACCTGGGATAGATCAAATGTTCACTTGTTGGTGCGCACGATCCGCGCTGCGACCAGGACCCGCTGGTGCTTGACCAGGAGTGGGGTGGGTGAACTCCGTTTAGCTGAAGACCACATGGGTAGTGGCATTCTGAATGAGTTGGAGAGGCCTAGTTGGGCAGGCCTGGCCAGAAATGAGTTCCAGTAGTCCAGGACGGCGATTAACAGGGCCTGGACCAGAAACTGTGTTGCTTGTTCTGATACGAATAGGAAGATCCTCTTGATGTTACTGAGGATGAATCTGCAGGATTGGTTTACTGAAGTGATGTAGTTCTTGAAGGACAGATTGCGGTCCAGGTTGACCGATGCCCAGGTTCTTAGCGGAGTGGCTGAATGTGACTGTGATGCCAGGTGTTTGTTTGGCTGGGAGGTACAGCTGTTCTGAGGTGGTGTAGACCATTCATGCGGCGATATCTTGGAAGGCACGTGTTGATGCAGTACCAGTACCTCTAAGATTTGTAAAGGAGGAATCCACTCAGTGCTTGTCACATCCAGGTTTTTCTCACCTGCTGCTTGTCACATCCAGGTTTTTCTCACCCGCTGCTTGTCACATCCAGGTTTTTCTCACCCGCTGCTTATCATGTGCAGGGTCAGCAGAAGGCCAGCACAGGTTGTGTCCAACGGGGTGAGTCTGTGGAGGAGAAGGACGAGCAGCAGCAGCATCAGCAGCGGCAAGCGCTTCGGGGGAAGTTTGCCTCCACCGAGCTGTCGGAGGCCGTGGAGCGCGCTCGGAGACGACGCGAGGAGGAGGAGAGACGTGCCCGCGAGGAGAGACTAGCTGCGTGTGCCGAGAAGCTCAAAAGGCTGGACGAGAAGTTTGGCAAGACGGAGAAACCGGCGAAGCCAGAGGGGGCCACTAGGGACCCTGATGACAAGGAGGCGATGCTCTCTCCTGGCAAAGACTCACCTAAACAGTGCCAGGAGAACTGGGCTTACGGCAGTAAAGGTAAATAATGCCGTTTGGAACCTCGAGACATGTTTTTACAGCTTAAAGAGGGCTAGACAATTTAGTTACTTAGCAGACGCTTTTATCCAAAGTGACTTGCACAGCTTTTAATATCTACATTCATCCACCTGTACAGCTGGATATTTACTGAAGCTATTGAAATACCTTCCTCAAGGATACAGCAGGTTGGGTGGGATAAGCCGGTGGTGTGATAGTACATCATTTAAACAGAAGTGGCTTAAAACTGCTTGTTAGTGTATGGTCAGATTTAATTTATCGCTGTTAAAAGCAATCAGTGTCTTTCAGGGTTAAGATGGATAGTTAATCTGCAGTGGAGCACAGCAAGTTTGGCAAAATGCATTAAATTGCATTGATTATTGGCCTACTCTCTTAATCTTTGTGAAAGCAATCAAGATTAAGTTGTTGACTCCTTCAACCATCATTGTGAAATGGGCTGTAGGGAGGAGAACAACATTGCCATTTATGTGGTTTTATAAATCAGCCCTTGCTCCTGCATTCCCACCTCACTGTGGTTGGCTCCATTAAACTTGTTTATGGTTGTAATTCTTCAGGGATGTTTACCGAACTCTGTTTTTAATTTCAACCTGCCGTTTTTGGACTGAATCGATCTGCTGTTACATTTTGCAGAATTCATGGAGGTGCCCTCAGAGCAGAGCTCTACCAGGGGCCCCAGGGAGGAGAGCCCCAGCTCCTGCTACCGTAGTGAGGAGGATGGGCCAGAGCCGCCCTCCACTGCCCCTGACTACGGGAAGTACCAGAAGCCCGTTGCCCCGCGCTTCCAAAAACAGCAGCAGCAGCAGCAGCAGGTGAGCATACTTGCACGCCTCTTGGATACTCCTGCTTGTATATTCAGCAGTAACGATACAAACTTAACTCGTGGCCTGCACCCAACCCCCACACATACACAAATGGTTTATCACAGTGAAAATGGTCTCTGACTACCTTAAGTGTTAGCTTGGTCACGAGTGGTATCTTCCATTTTCATTTACAACTTATTAGTATTAGTTTCCTTGCTGTGCACATTTGTTCAGATGTTCAAATCAGAGCTTTGATTGGAATTTGCTCTGGAGGCATTTTATATATATTTAAATATATATACATGGGGAGTGGGTGTGTGTGTACAAGTGTTGTCATTAGTTTGGTTTGTTGTTCCCATTTCCTACCCTGTTAATTTGGTGTGCTATTCTTATTAAAGCCTAGTCTTTAGTGGTTTATCTTTATTCCACCCTTGCTTTACCTGCTCTGTGTCTGCCTCTGAAGTGTGCTGTGGTGACAAAGCAAGATAAACTCATTAAGCAGGCGATGCCTTTGTTCTCCAGGAGCAGGTCTATAAAGCGCAGCAATGGCAGCAGCCGTCCGGTCACCCTGCCGCGCCCGGCAGCACCCACCCGCAGCGTGGATACTACCCTCCCCATGTGCTGGGCTTTGACCCCCGCTGGATGATGATGCCCCCCTACATGGATCCCCGCATGGTTCAGGGAAGCTCCCCGTTGGACTTCTACCCTGCTGCCGTCCACACTCCAGGTAATGTGGTCTTTAGCCGGAAAGGATTTCCGAGCACTTTGTCGATTTTATTTTATTGATTACTAGAAAAGGAAAAACCTTTTCCCTTGAAACGAGTGTGTGCCAAATGTAAAAACGGCTTCTCTTCAGCCAAAAGTTGTGTTCCATGCTGTTTTTTTCATTTTTGTTTCATGCAGGAATGATGAAGCCTATGATGCAGCCGGACCGTCTGAACAGCCCCGGGTCGACCTCAGATGAGGGCTGCCACCCCAGCATGCTCCAGGAGAGGCGGGCTCCCTCCACTGAGCCCTACCCTGTCTGGCACCAGGACAGTTACTCCCCTGTTCCCCCGCGCAGCTTCACCCCACCCTACCAGAGACAACTTGAGAGCAAGGAGATAAGCTGCCCAGTCGAGAGGTTAGAACTTTCCTTGTTTGTGTTCGAGTGACGGTTGAAAGTACGGTAGGATTTTGATGGTGGTGTTGGTTAGTTGTTCTTCAGAGTGAGTTTACACTTCTACTGTGCACCAAAGGGGTTCCTCTGCAAAAATAATTCTTCCAATATGTATAACATTAAATGCACAATGTATAGTGTTTTAAATATATATAGAGGTGAATTACCTTGAATGATCTTTAATTACCTTGGTTTCGTGCTATTAATAAACCCTTTATTTTTATGTGTGTGTGTGGATGTAGGATTGAGAGAGAGGGCTCCCAGCAGGATGTGTATGACAACAGAGGGCAGGACTATGAAGATATTCCTGTTGAAGATCTCTCTCACCCGGAATATAGCCAGAGAAGATGGCCAGATCTTGGGTCCTCTCCAAGGAGAGTATCACCAGATGAAGGCCTGCCACCTGTTGGACAGAAGTGGTCTCAGTCTGGAGAATCCAGTTGCCCAAAGGCAGACTTAAAAGAGGTCAGCTACAGCAGGCACCATAAGGACAGCTTGGATTCCCGGGAGGAAGTGCAAGAAAACTATAGCAAAGATAAGGGTTTTGAGTCTGACTTCTGGAGAAGTGACAGTCCCCAGAAGAAAGATGATACTGTCCAGCCGCAGTGGTCTGAACTAGGTTCCAGTGGTAGCAGTCAGCCATCCGAATCTAGCGGGCGAAGCCTGACCAGAAGGACTGGGCCCATCAAGAAGCCGGTGCTGAAGGCCCTTAAAGTGGACGATAAGGAGAATGAAAAGCCCAAACCTGAGCCTGAGGAGAAGCCTGTCCCGTACAAACTAGAGAAGGAAGTCCTCACCAATGTGTATGACCTTAAGAAAGACTCCAGTCAGCCCTTTGGTAACCGGTACCCTGCAGCCACAACGGAAGACGAGGCAGAAGCTCCCTCAAAAGCCGAGAAGGCTAACGAGACTACTGAGGAAGAGAGCAGCTGGGCCAGTGGCAAACCTCAGTACAGAGATAACCAGGATAGCAGGGAACCCCAAGCTCAGCGCCGCAACAACTGGATCTTCATCGACGAGGAGCAGGCATTCGCCGGGGCCAGAGGAGCCGGGCGAGGCCGAGGCAGGGGGTTCAGGGAGTTCAGCTCCCGGGGCGGTAGCCGTGGAGGGCGGGGTGGAAGCAACTTCAGAGGAGGCTACAGCTTCAGCCACAGCGCTCAAAGGCCGACCCGGGGTGGTGGCCTGCGGGACTTCAGCAAGCCTGACGACGTACAGCGAGGGAAGCCGCGTCGTCGCAACGTGAGCGAGAGCTTGAGCGAGGCGTCCGAGTATGAGGAGTTGCCCAAACGCCGTCGCCAGAAGGGGGTGGAAAATGGAGAGCCAACGTACAGTGAAACCGGTGGTGCACGGAAAGTTGTCGATAGGGACTCCTGGAGATCCAACAAGGACTACCCAGATGACCAGGGTAGCATCGGAGACCTCCGGGACAAGGCCAAAGGCAATCGGAGCTATGGGCACTCGCTTCCCCCGCGGCTCACCCACACAGGGTACCGTCGGGGGTTTGGGTCCCGGGAGACGTCTACTTGGAGAGGCGGAGGCCAGTTTGGTGGTGGTGCCCCGCAAGAGAATGGTTATGGTCTTGGAGTTGAGGCCTACCCCAGAAGAAACCTGGAGCGAGAGCCTATGAAGTACCCCCAGAAGCACATCGGCTCCTTCGTGGAGAGCCAGGCTGAAGACAGAGGCAGCGAGGGAGACTACTATCTGGAGGGTGGCAATCTGGATAACCGTCCCTTGAGGCGACGCCGCCCCCCGCGTCAGGACAAGCCCCCGCGTTTCCGGCGGCTGCAGCAGGAGAAGGATCTCGGGGGGCAGTGGAACAGTGAAGAGTACATCAACGGCGACTTTGGCAGTGCCTGGCCTGGCCGCTCCAAAGCAGGGGAGGACGTTGGGTCTGGCCAACACTCCGAGGGGAGAAACCGGGTCCTTGGGGGTTACCAGAACCAGGCCGAGGACTGGGAGACTGGCTCTGAAAACGGTGACTTCAACGACCGGCGAGAAAAGGGTTGGGGTCCTTCGCAGGGTGACGTACCCTCAGAATCCGGGCACGGTGAGCTGGGCTCCGGGGAGAAAAGGGAGCTGTCCAAGCGAAGCTTCTCAAGCCAGCGCCCTCTGGTGGAGCGGCAGAACCGCAAGGGTGATCCAGCTGCTCCAGAGAATAACAAAATGTCCAGCAGAAGTGAGGGGTGGCAGAGCAGAGTGTCTCCCAACAGCAAGAGGTGAATTTCATCGTCAATGATCTACTACACTTAATCATTCACTTAAAAAAATAAAAAAAATAAATAATTTGGACAGATATTTTAGGGTATTAATGTCACCTGTGTTTCTTAACCAGGAGCCCTGAGGAAAGTTCAGGATCTGTGTGCAGTGTGGAGCAGTGTGAAGATGTACCCCAGGGCATACTCTCTGAATCCTCTGTGAAGAAGATGGAGAAAGACCTGAAATCTGGGACTTTAAAAGGGGACAAGGTGGAATCCATGTCTCAGTACGACCTGAACAGTTACTCGCGTAAGTGTAAAACAGCCTAACTCACAGAATTTTATAGAACTAAGCATGTTGTATATATGTGGAACTTAGCTGTAGTGCATTAAGATCAGTCCTCAGTTTTGTTTATATAATAATTGACTGATAAGTGTCAGATTTCAGGTTGAAATACTAGCATATTATTTATTATTGCTACATGTCTTTATTTTTATCTTTTATTACTTGTTATTCTGGTTTACCAATAGAGGGTGACACTGGGGCACCTAGGTCTGGTCCAGAGGGCTTTCCAGAGGTTTTTCCAGAATCGTTGTCCAATAAACATTGCCGCTCGATGGAGGATGAACGCAGAAAGAAAAACCAAGGGTCACCGGTGAGGGGGATAAACCTATCATTTCTGTTTTGTGGACACTGCACTCCATTTATTATTTACGCTTTGCTGAAATTCATATTCAAATTTGAGTGATTCTCAAATCCAGTTAACTTTGTTCTTCAAAACAACTAGATACTAGTGTATTTTCTGTCTGGGAGCCTTGTGCTTCACATAATCATTCAAACTTAGTCAGCGGTAACTGATTTCCTCTTCACGCCATTCTCAGCTTTTTCTAAATATTTTCCGTGGGTTTTTGGAAGCAGCGGTAGTTCTTTTCTGCTGAAAAGGCTCTTGATTTCTTGGACACACATTGGGCAGTGGTAACATTTGATCAAATCACAAAATGAACTGAATTCCAGGATATCTTGTGTATTCCTTAATCTAAAGTTGCCTGTTGCACGTTGTTGAAGGTGCCTGTGAAGAACAGAACGATCGCTTCAAAAATCCCCCCGCGCTTTGCAAAGAAACAGGGAGGCATTTCTTCAGAGCAATCGGATGAGGTGCTTTCCGCTGGCAACCTAGGCACAGAGATCTGGGAGACGAACAGTTCAGGTGTGAAAGATCCCCGGATCACTACATTTACTAGAGGCTCTATTTTTGTGATTGAAACTGAGCAGATTAAAACATGAATTCAGCAGCTGCTGGTCCCATTGTATATAATTTTTTAAAAGACTTATTCTGGGGTTGATTAAACAGTTGCCACATGACTATTCTCAACAGCTCTCACTGTTCAGTCGTCAGCTGGAGATTCGTGGACGAAGCAGGTTTCTTATCCCGGAGGTGAAACAAACTGTGAGGTATGCTGGTTTTGTTTAGTTCTGGCACTGCTCCGATATGCTTCCCTTCTCTTTGCGTGTGTCTCTTTGTCCCAGAGTGGGCGTGTCCTGTTTTTTTCCCATCTGGTGTTTTTCCTGATGCGGCGTTTGTTGACACTACGGTTGAAATTTCAGGAACAGCATGGATGATGCATTGAAACGGCCACACTCGTGCTGATTGAGAAGCAGATGTTGGCTCCATGTGATGATGTGAACCTATGGTGTTCCACCTATGGTGTACCGCTCAGATCTGCTGTACACGGAACATTAACTCTCTGGATGAACTTTCTGCAGCAAAACTTCGTCTGAACCATGCTTCTGGCAGGGGGTTGCTGGCTATGGTGGACAAACCCTGAGACTCAGCATATTGGATATGCCCCATCCTGGAAAAAATAAACACTTAACCAATGTAGAATTCAGGAAAAGGAGAATTGAAGGACAAAGGCATTCAATCTCATAATAATAAAGGGAACCATACCAAACGGCAACCAAATTAACTTTGTGGTTTAGTCGTGTCATCTAAATTAAAGTGTGAAACACGCTTTGTGTTGTGTGTCTATTCCCAGGTGTTTAAGGGGAGTCAGGCCGACTGTGGCATTGACCTGAGCGCTGAGTCTCAGGGATCCTCCACCAGCTCCTCCCAGAGAAGTTCCCCTTATGACACTCTCAAGCCAGAAGAAATCAACGCCTCCCCCCAGGCAACACCTAAACTGGACGGGCCCAAAGACCGGCCGCCAAAGCATGTGGCAAGGAAGGTGCCGTGAAAATAAACCCAACTCCTCCTCCTCCTCCTCCTCCTATTTAAGTGGGTCCTGGCCAACCCTCCCACTAAAGCTTGGGGTTCAACTTGGCTGCTAACTCCAGCTAGCGCTCGGGCATCTCTCGCAAACGTTTTCATGGCCGAGAAGATTGTGAGGTAGAGCCGGAAGGTTGTCAAATGAGATCTGATCTTTGGGGGGAGTGAAGATTCCCGGAATTCCGTCCAAGTCGGATCGTCAAGACGATCAGTGCTGCAACCTGTGGACTTCCTGGCCTGGACGTTTTGGTTTCACGCTGTGCTGTACACTGTGCATGTATAGTTGTTCATCGTAACATTCTTTTAGAGATGTTTTTGTCACTCAACCCTCCCCCGATGTTTGCGTGAATCCAGGATTCTGATGCCGGGCCAGAACAGAACAAGGAGCACAAACCGGGCCCCATAGGCAACGAGCGCTCGCTGAAGCACCGGAAGGGCTCTGAGGGCCTGGACCGCTTGGATGGCCCAATCTCCCCCGTCAACGGAGTGGACCTCCGTGTGGACGGCGTTATCCCCGTGCCCCCCATTGAGTTTGGCGTCAGTGCGAAGGATTCGGACTTCAGCCTGCCCCCCCGGTCCACCCCGGTGCCAGTGTCCAACCCCGCCACTAAGCTGCAGGACACACTGGCTGGCAATGTGAGTATTTCCCTTCCCACGGGGCTGATCATGCTCACAGTTCAAGGAAGGACCCCTTATTGTAGGATTAGTCATTTTGAGTAGATTTGATTCTTATGCGGGAAGTTCTTTGTTTTTGCGATTCGTTTTAAAATTGAGCTTTTTACAAGCCCTTAAGGTTCTGCTGATATGAGCTTCATAAGCATGGCCTCCCAGTGGCCTTAAGCAGAAGGCATCTTCCAACCACTTGTTATTGTTGCCCCCCCCCCTTTCCTTTTTATAAGTAGAAGATGCTAACAAAATAAAGAAAACACTAGCAGGTTGTCAAAGCTTTGATTTGGTAAAAAGCGCACTCTCCTGAGCTGAAACGTAGGGTTTAGATTTTTATTTAATTAGCACTTTGCCACATAACGTAGTGTTTTTGCATTGCATTCATCGCAGATAAGTTTTAAATATTTTATCGGTAGTTCACATTCTACTTTGAGTAATGCATACATTTTTTTGGACAATCCTGTATTTTACGATTTCCGCTAGTAGACATTGGCTATGACGGATGATGTCAGAAATTCCTGTCTTGGGCTTCCGGCATAATAAATGGATATATTTGTGGTTGTAAATTTTGTATTTTTTTTTCCTCCTTTTTCCCCCTCATATTTCTGTCCTTAGGCGGCCCTCACTCAGGCAGTTCCCATGCTCCGCAGAGACCACCTTCAGCCAGGTATCGGTCTGAACCCGATCTCCTACCCCAGCACAGACCTCACGCTCAAGGTATGTCCTGCATATGCTGTCCTTTCTTGTCCCGCTGCCATTGAGACACAATGCAGAAAGTGCTAAGCTAAGCGCTAAAATCTAACATATTGAAATGTTTAGCCGCTGCCAGAAGACACCGGGATACCACAACAGCGGTCCCTTTTGAGTTAATGAGCCATCTGCCGTCTTCCCCGAGCGTGCTGGACCACTCGGTGATATTTAGTGCAGTGATGAGCTCCGCGCTCCAGCGCTCACCCACTCCTCTCCCCTCAGATGGAGTCGGCACGCAAGGCGTGGGAGAATTCCCAGTCCCTGCCGGAGCAGGGGTCCCCCGTGGGGGCAGGCTCTGGGGCCCAGCCTCCCTGCAGCGTGGGTTCCTCCAGTGGGGTTAGCTACAGCACGTTCGGGAGCGTCTCCATGCCGCCCATGCCCGTGGCCTCTGTGGCCCCCTCCATGTCCATGCAAGGTACGCCGCGGCGGCAGTTCCTGCCGCAGACGGCGGTCAAGCGAGCCTGCTCCTTGCTTTATCTTTTCCTAGTCTTGAGAAGATCGATATGTGTTGAATGGTGTTGACTTTTGGCCTTCGAGGACAACACAAGTTATCACTGATGAATTGTGTAAATATTGAGATACAAGTATTTCAGACTTATTTCAGATTCTTCGCTGCAGGTAGCCATATTACCCCTTTGTACTTGGACGGGCACGTCTTTCCCAGCCAACCTCGTCTGGTTCCTCCAGCAATGACACAGCAGCAGAGCTATCAGCAGGTAGGCCTACGGATTGACGCACCTTTCCTCTTACTTTATTAACAAATACACTGACAGTTTAATAAAAAACGCAAAGCTTTTTTGTAGACTATTGGCTATATGACTAATGTGGACTAGCATGCCAATGTAACAATGATTTTCATAGCTAGTGTCATCTGCCAAATCCATTATAAAGGTAAGATTTGTGAAGCTGTGGTTGGAGATTGTCCTGATGAACATGATGTTCTTGTTTTAGGCAGCTGCAGCCCAGCAAATCCCCATGTCCCTGCACACGTCTCTCCAGGCCCAAGCCCAGGCCCAGCTGGGCCTCCGGGGTGGCCTGCCTGTGTCGCAGTCCCAGGAGATGTTCAGCTCCATCCCTCCTTTCAGGTAGGGCCGCAGCAAAGCTTCAACGCTTGCTTGTAAAACTTGTCAGTCCCAGATGGTACAAGCAATGTTCTTTTGACTAAATTGTCTCCAGTAACAGATTAGATTGTTGGGTAATGTGTTGAATGTTTAAGATTAGCTGTTATATAATCCGCCAACCAAATAATGTTTTGGTTTTATAAAACTCTTAGTCCAACCCATGGCATGCGTTTAACAAGTCCCCTCCCCCCCATGCGAAATCCCTCAGATCCCAGGTCTACATGCACCACAACCACCTGTCTCAACCCAGCGCTATGGTGCTCTCAGGGGGAGCCCCCCTAAAAGGGCCCTACTCAGCCTTTCCAGGCATGCAGCCTTCAGAGATGGTGAAACCCCAGTCCGGATCTCATTACCAGCCCATGAACGGCAGCCAGCCTCTGGTTTACGATGGGCAGATGAACCAGGCACCAGGCATGGGTACCTCCCAGCTCATGGACTCCCAGCTCATCCAGGTGATTTGGTTAGACCAGCCTTAACATGCACAAATTCTTTCATGCCTAATCTGTCGCTGATGATCGATCAGTCATTTAAGTACATGAAGACGGCAGAATGAGGATTAAGTTCTCTCTTTCTCTCTCGCTGCCATTCCACCCACCCTACCTCAGGTAACCATGCCCCTGCCTGGCTCTCAGCTGCGTTACGGCTCAGCCCAGCAGCACCTCATCCTGCCCCAGTCCATCCAGCTCCAGCAGGGCCAGAACCTGTCCGTGGGTGCCCCCCGCCGAATGCTTCCCCCAGGGCCACAGCCCCCCATTATGGCCGGGAGCAGGGAGGTGAGTTACTTCAATGTATGTACCGCCCATCTACCTTATCCTTTTCGTTTCTTTGGGGGGGGGGGTTGCCAAGGTAGCAGGTTGTGGAGATCGCTGCTCTTTTTGGGCATGTTTTTGCTTATTGTGAGTTCTCCATTTACAACCGCAAGGTCCTTTTCTCACTTTAAAAAGATGTCACATGGGTCAGCCATGAGAAGAGAAAAGAATTAGTATTTATTAGTTATAGACCATTATAAACTCTATTCCATCACCAAGTCTACTCAACTTGTAGCGCAAATACAATTTTAAAAAATGTTCAAAAAATAGTTGTCATGCCTGTATAGGTAAACAAAACAGCAGAACTGTAAATTTTACTGTACATTTTGGAGAGGAAGCCCTGGTAACATTTTCTTTCTTTGTGGCATCTCCAGGCTTCCCAGATGGAAATGAAAGGCTTTCAGTTTACAGACAAGCCCAGCCATTCTCCAGGGATGTCAGGAGGCTCTTACAGGTGAGGAGACACAACCTGAGTATTCAGAGTGCAAACTAGTAATGTGTTGGGGGGTGAGTCTGGTGTGAGGTCCTGGAACTAATGAGATTGTGGAGGACATTTTAAAACTACTAATGACTTCAGTTCTCATCATTATGCATACGACTAAGGCCTTGGCTATTACATATTTGCCCTCAATTACGGTGTATTTGTAATTATGCTTTTTAAAGCAATTTAACAATGCTTTGCATACTTAATTCAATAGCTAATGCATTTAACCAAATCCCCCCCTCCCAGGCCCGGTTCTATCAGCCCCAGTGGGAAGCCCTCTGGCCCTGCAGCAGTAGGCCCCCTCCCTGGACACTACACACAACAGGTACAGTGCTGTTTTAGCATTTGGGGGTTTGCATTTTAATATTTATGTTTCTATGCAATCCTATACAATTCTGAGGACTAACATCCTGGCTCCGTTTCTAGTGTCAAACTGTCCACAATAATTTCAGTTAAACCAGCCCTCCTCTTCGTCCTCCAGGTCCCACCACCCCAGGGTAGCATGGTGATGCACATGCGTCCACCCACCACGGGCCCTTTCCCCAGCCCCATCCAGCGACCGGTCATGCAGGTCAACAAGACGGTCATCATCCGCCCTCCCCCGTACCCTTGTCCCGGTCGTGAGCCTCCTCCCACCACCTCCGACGCCTCCTCCAAAGGGCCTGAGGATGGCACGAAGGTGAGCCACCTACTGTAAATATAGGTAATTTGATTTTATTCCTTTATTTTGTTGTTTTTCCTTACCATTAATAGTGTGTCTGTGCTTTTATTCTCATGTGTATTTGGTGTGATTTGCTTGGACAAAATAATGCTCTATTTTTTAGGTATTGTTTAATCCCTTTTGGGTATACAGAGTAAAGTAATGGTTAGTCTGCTAACCCAGGTAAATATTGCTTGTAGCCCTACAGCTGTCTGATTTTCAGTTTAATTATGTTGTAGATAAAGAGGGACATAGTGGGTCCAGTGCTGAATATTTGAGTAAACAATTATGTGAAAATAAGCAGCACTTTGTGCCCTGTAAAATAGTCTTAGCCATGGTTTGGAGGGATTGACTTAAAACGAAACGCATTTATTACTTAATGGTGGTCTTGTATTTATTTATTAATACCCTTATGCTGTTTATTTGGCTATGTGCTGTATTTTTATTTATTTATAACATATTAGTAAAATAATTGTCTTGTATGTGTTTGTTTTTTGTACCCATCCAGTAATATTTCTTCTCCCCTCTTCTCTCAGACTAAGGTGCCGCGGGACATCCGCCAGGTGGTGAGTGAGGGGAAAGGACTGTCTGGTGGAATAACAGGCAAGCTGCAGGATACTTTGCCCTCTGGGCAGAGGAAACCGGCCCACACAGCAGGCGCCAAGGCAGAGGAGGGAAACGCCTAGCCTGTGATCCTCCCACTGGTCAGCGGTCGGCGGGGGGGGGGGGGGGGGGGGGGGGGGGGGGGGGGGGGGGGGGGGGGGGGGGGGGGGGGGGGGGGGGGGGG
>JAOYSI010000234.1:0-18469 GCA_025775065.1 Hiodon alosoides | reverse complement strand
TCTCCTCTTAAACCCCCTTTCCTTCCCTACTCATCCGTTGCCCCACCAACGTCTCCCCCCGTGTGTCTGTCCCAACCCTTCTCTCCCTCAGACGCCATGTCAGTGAGGGGCAGTGCGCGGGGCGCAGCGAGGGGTACAGCGAGGGGCACGGGTTCCTTCAGCATGCACTCCCTGCTGCAGTCGTACAGCTCCGCCCTGCGCAGACCACGCAACCTGGGTCGCAGCCTCAGCTCCTATCTCAACCACACCACACGCCTGGGTACAGCGCCCTGACCGTGAGAGGGAAAGACGTGTGTGCACGGGTGTGCGCGATAAGGAGGGGGGTGGGGGGTGTGCTAAACCGGAACTCGGGCATCCGAGCAAGAGGGGCGCAGCTCCTAGATCCGCACAGTTACACAATAAAAACTTTGACTGCCAGACTACCCAGAGAGATGAGCCGGTCAAATGGAGGGGTACATGGAGCAAGAGTAGTATTATTATACTGGAAAACAAGCAGTGATATTGTCCTTAAACACATCCTGGCTTTGAAGCCTTCCTACTCTAGTTTCCGTCAGCAAGGCAGGTGACAGAAAGTCTAGAAGGAGATTGGATAGGAAGACTCACTATAGTGTCTCACTAAGGTGTACATGTGTGGGTGTGAGAGAGGTGTATCGTGTGTCTGTGAACTTCAGCAATGCGTAACTGTCTTTAATGGCAACGATGGCCTTGATTGTTGCTGTGTGTGCATGTGCAGAAATAGTCCATGAGGACGGGAAGATGGGTTCGGACGGGGAGAGTGACCTGGCTTCAGCCACCTCCTCTGATGAGGTGCACAGTCCAGTCCGGCTCCGTCTGAGGAACAACCCAGCACGCAAAATTTCCACAGAGGTGCGCCTGCCTGCTGCTGCCCGAGCACACGCACACGCACACGCAACCCATTAAGGTCTGATGTTGAGGTGGAGTGGGCAGACCTGAGCTGTGTTCGCCTGGCTCTGCTGGAGGAGCAGTTCCAGCCTAAGCACTCTAACACACAGGCACATGTTGTCATAGTAGTCTTCACTAAGCCCTTTTTTGTCAGTCTTTTTAGGTTTGGAATGATTTTGTAGTTACTGATGGCAGCAACTATGTTTCAGAACCTGAATTCAGAATTTTAAATGGGGGAGTGTGGTACAGAGATATAAGTTGATGTAAATGAGTCTCCCCTCAAATTGGAAGATGAGCAGAGTGAGGTCAGCATTGTCCAAGGCCCACAATAAATTGGACCAAGAGCTGGATAAAGGCTTTTGATTAGATTACGACAGGTCTGTAATTGTAATTGAAGCCATCATTTTAAACAACAACCGGGCAGTTATCATCAATCTGATCTTGATGGCCGCTGTAATTGAATAGGCTTCGTCATTATAGTGTTGAAGATAAGATGCAGAATAAATCCGGATATCATTCTAAATAATTTCCTCTAATCAATTATTGCCCAAAATATTTGCAATGGCCGATATATATTCACTATAAAACAGGTAGTGTTATTAATGTTTCTTATATAGGGGGATTTACTTTATGACATCTCTGAATAAAATAAATGCATGCTCAAAGGTGTAGCTCACATACACAGCTGCTTTTCAGCAACATAGCCTTGTAATGAATAAATCACACAAAATTAAAAAGGGAAAGACACATGGCATGTTGTAAGCCTACCTTACACGGTGTGGGAATATATCTCAGCAGGGTGCACGCTGAAGGTTGCTCATTTTGCTTAGAACAAGAATTTAAGATTGAAAATGCCTCTTCTGTCCTGCAGCATCTGCCAAATCGCATTATTCCACCCACACTGACAATTTTGTGTTTAACGGACGAAAGGGGGCCTCCCCTCGTCTCGGGGCTGTTTTGAGTACTGTCTCTTGATCGTTGGCAGCTCGGACAGATAGCCAGATGGAATAGGGGCAGTAAGTGGCTGTCGCACAAATGTGTCCTGTGGGCCTCCCAAAGTGTCCCCAAGCCCTAATCCAGTCCTGTTCCCCTCAGGACATCAACAAGCGCCTGTCCCTGCCAGCAGACATCCGACTGCCCAATGGCTACCTGGAGAAGTTCAGCCTGAACAGCCCCCTGTTTGACAAGCCGCTCAGCCGCAGACTGCGGAGGGTTTCCCTGGTACTGCTGTGGTCCCCCGCCCCTTTTTCCCTGTCCACCCCGCCCCTTTTCCCTGTCCACCCCACCCCCTTTTCCCGGTCCACCCCGCCCCCTTTTCCTGCCTCCTCCCTCTCTCTCTCCCCACCTGCCCGTCTGCCTGTCGGTCTGTTTCTGTTTCATCGTCACTCACCGTCTCCTTCATGTTGTCCCTCTTTCCCTTGCTTTCTCTCCCTCTTTCTTTCTGTCCGAGGTCAGAAGTTGCGCTGGGAATTTTCTTTCCTTTTTCGAGCCTTAGAAAGGATTGGAAGTGCTGAGATAGAATGTGTCTGCAATGTAGCCTCTTTCTGGATAAGCAGATTTTACAGATTTTTTTTTTTGTGACTAAGAATGGAGTGTTTAAGCTAAATTTCCAACAGGACTGGCATTTAAAGACAGGCTATAATGTCAAAATCTAGACGGCTTCTGAATCATGACAAGAACCCATAACTGCCGAGCTCTGATATGTTCCAGAAAGTTAGAAGTGGGGGTGGATATTATAGATAAAGGTTTGGGTACTATGCCAGTTGTGAGTTGACAGATGCACGCATCTACCAATGACAGCTGTGTTGTGATTTACAGTCTGAGATTGGCTTCGGAAAGCTGGAGACGTATGTCAAGTTGGACAAACTGGGAGAGGTACGAGACTAATTTGTGATGTTCCTCCACTTCTGACTGGCGGTTATGTGTGTGTGTGGAGGAGTGCTCTGAGTATACTGCAGTCTCTTGTGTGCATGCGCCCGCGCGTGTTCCAGATTAACACGGAGTGACTCTGTCTCGCAGGGGACCTATGCAACTGTGTATAAGGGCCGTAGCAAGCTGACGGATAACCTGGTGGCCCTGAAGGAGATCCGCTTGGAACACGAGGAGGGGGCGCCCTGCACTGCAATCCGGGAGGGTGAGAACCCCCCCCATTAGGTCCAGTCATCTCCGGGGCATGGACCTTTGCCCACGGTGTGGGAGTAACACGTGCCCTCTTCTTCTCCCAGTGTCCCTGCTAAAGGACTTGAAGCACGCCAACATCGTCACTCTCCACGACATCATCCACACGCAGAAGTCCCTCACACTGGTTTTCGAGTACCTGGTGAGCTGCACGCAGACAGTGAACTCCAGTGAAGTCCCGCTCTCGCTGACCCCCGCAGACTCTTTCCTCACCCCTCACCTTACCAGCGTCCTCTAAAGCCAGCTCACCCAGTCTCTCACCTCGACCAATCCCCATCATGCTATTTTTACACTCCCTTAGAACCTGTATTCCCTGCCTTTTGTGTGTGTGTCATCATAAAAAGTGCTTTACTGTGAAGTGCGTTTACCCTCTCAGGATAAGGACCTGAAGCAGTATCTGGACGATTGTGGCAGCTGCATCCATATGCACAATGTCAAGGTAAAGTACAGTGCATTGCTTTATGTGGTCATGACTGGGGTTGGTCATGTGACCCTTTTTTTTTTTGTCCGCTAAGTCTTGTCGAATTCTGGGTAAAAATAATCTCCTAGCCTAAAGAGGCTGGCTCTTAATCCGCCAGGCACTTCAGCACATTTTACACGCATTTGGAAGGACAGGTTTAAACTGGTTACCCGCTGACTACTAATTCCATTTTTCAAAGATCCAGTTGAATACATTAAAATCCCCGGAGTGCATGATTAGGGCCTTCATATATTACAAATTAAAATGGTCCAGGATAACGGCCAGTGCGTATTGTAAAACAGTCTTATCCCGACACATATGAGAGTGGTCTAGCGGATGGCACTTAATATAAATGATTAAGCGAAGAGGAGGCCCCGCTCATCCCTCCGGGATACACTCTCAGGTCTCCTCGTGTTTCCACAGCTCTTCCTGTTCCAGCTGCTGCGTGGGCTGAACTACTGCCACCGGCGCAAAGTCCTCCACAGAGACCTCAAGCCCCAGAACCTGCTCATCAACGAGCGCGGGGAGCTCAAGCTGGCCGATTTCGGTCCGTGCCGCCCTTCCGTCTGTCCGTCCGTCTGTCTGTCTGTCTGTCTGTCTGCGTCTACAGGGTCTGTCACCTGCCTGTGTCTCAGCTGCCGTCATGTGATCATCACACTGGTGTTACTGCTCCTTCAGCTTCAGCTGTGGATGTTCATTCCTCTCTCTCTCTCTCTCTCTCTCTCTCTCTCTCTCTCTCTCTCTCTTTCTCTCTCTCTCTCTCTCTCCGTCCGTCTCAGGTTTAGCGCGGGCAAAGTCCATTCCCACCAAGACATACTCCAACGAGGTGGTGACGTTGTGGTACCGTCCTCCAGACATCCTTTTAGGCAGCACTGATTACTCCACCCAGATAGACATGTGGTGAGACCCCATCTGCTCTATTCATTGGCCATTTGGAGTGCTTTAAACATGACAACATTTTGAGATGTAGTTTTATGAATGCATTTTGTGACCCCGTCTCAGGATGTTAGTTTTAATTATTGTTAATATGACAATTGAGACAAGAAATATGTTTGTGGAGGTAGGCCCGGACACCTTGAAGGGAGATAAAAGGTTTAGAGGGAGTTTCAAAAGTTTCTCCTGTACAACATCTTAAATCCATCTAGAAATGTTTAGACACAAACCCAAAACTCCCTCTAGTGGCTTCTCCAGCTAAAGCATCGCAGGACCGAAGGCTGTGTATCATGGATATGGCTTCCCGTTTTTACTATCAAATCCGAACCTTTAGAAAATTATTCTTGCATGCATAAAAATCAGTTTTTTTTTATTTTTTTTATTTTTTTTGTGCTTTCAATGTGAATAATATGTATTGGATCATCTTTAATTCGTTTTTTCCCCCGATGGTTTGAATTTTAATAAAACATAATTCTGGAAAACCTAATATTGTAGTCTAATATTCTGCACTTGCCACTGACCTGATTTCCAAAAATCCTCCATCGTCTCTTTATTTAGCTACCTGATAGTTACGTTTTCCCCATACAAAGGTCTGTTCATATGAATCTTAAATAGAATCATGCCAATCGATTGTGTTTGAATAAATTATTATCCGTATTTTTGGTTAATTGTAAATAACCAAAGCTAGCAAACCATGTTTTTTTTTTGTTTGTTTGTTTTTTTTAAAGAAATGTGATAAAATGAATCGTCTTAAGAGATTCACTTTTGATATGTGATTAATACTGCTGTGAAATAAGCAATGCACATTCATTTATAACATGATCATCTCTTTCGTTGTTAAATGTAACCCGACCGGAGTGTTCTGCTAGCCGTAATTATGTATTTCTGGGAATGCTAGTACGTGCGAGGAGCAATGTGTTTGTAGGCTATATGTGATCGGTGGAAATGCAGGCGATCAGAAGCCAGTCTTAAAGCTGAATGATTACATATTTACTGTAGAAAGAAAAAAGCCTACTCCTTGGTCAGTTTGGCTCCTGATAGGTTAGTTTGATGGTTGCCTATACATCTTCCTGTCCTCAGGGGGGTAGGCTGCATCTTCTACGAGATGTCCACCGGTCGTCCTCTGTTCCCTGGCTCCACTGTGGAGGAGGAGCTGCACTTTATTTTCAAACTGCTGGGTAAGTCCCTTTGAGCAGTTATTATAGTGAAATAAAACTGGAACCAAATGAATGAGACAGAGGTGCGAGTTAAACTCTTTCAACATTTTCAGGTACGCCTACAGAGGAAACCTGGCCTGGAATCACCTCCAATGAGGAATTTATCTCCTACAACTACCCTTGCTACAGACCCGACTGTCTGCACAACCACACTCCCAGGTGTCAGAGATGTCTCTCCTGCCTTTCAGCTTCATCAACACCAAATCGATAAGTTTCTGTGGGGCTGGTGAGATGTGTGTATCTGACATGTTTCTTCCCTCCAGACTGGACAATGAAGGAGTGGACCTGCTGTCCAAGCTGCTGCAGGTGAGACCCAACCCTACCAGACTACATTTACACATAAAGTCCAACTTGTGTGCATACGGCGCTGACCTGCTGTGCTGGCTGCTCCCGTCTGTCTCAGTTTGAGGGAAAGAAGAGGATCTCCGCAGAAGAGGCCATGAGGCATCCCTATTTCCACAGCCTGGGAGAGCGAGTGATCTCGCTGCCTGACAGTGAGTGGCGCCTTAGCTGAGAAATGAAAATGCACATGATGACGGACAGGAACCACCCGTGGATGTGCTTGATGTCACAAGCACTTAAATAGACGCAGATATGCACGTGCTCACAGAGACTTTTGTGCACATATATAGACACAGATATGCACATGCTCACAGAGACTTTTGTGCACATATATAGACACAGATATGCACGTGCTCACAGAGACTTTGGTGCACATATATAGGCAAAGATATGCACATGCTCACAGAGACTTTGGTGCACATATATAGGCACAGATATGCACATGCTCACAGAGACTTTGGTGCATACATATAGGCACAGTTTTGGTAAGAGTCCTTAAGGAACGCCAATGTCCACCTTTGAGTGGTGCCTGTGGCTTTTATATTTCCCCTCACTGTCTCCTGTCTCGGCTTCAAACGGAATCTTTTACATTTTTTTTTTGTTTGTTAGGGTGAATGTTTATAGATAATGGAAAGGCGTCTCTTTTTTCATCTGCTCATCTGAAACTGTGAAAACCTCTTCTTTCTCAGCTACTTCTATATTTGCACTTCAAGATGTTCAGCTGGAAAAAGAGCCAGGAATACGAGCGGGTTCCTTGTCTGACTCGGGTGAGTTAAACGCGCATATCTGTCCGACATGTCTGAAACGCAGCACGTATGCCTGGAATGTGACGTGGAAGCCCACACACACACACACACACACACGCGGTCTGTGTGGTTACAGGGCTATCTGCTTTTTACTTTGGCTCAGTTGCCCTTTTGATGTGAGCACTTGGGTTGGATGCCAGAACAGCTCGTTAGTTAACAGTGCTGCTGCTGAGGCACTGTTTGAAACCTGGCAAAAGGCTACGCTCAGTGATTAAACTGAGAATTATCAAAAAAGGGGATCTCCTTCTCTCCTGTGACTTTCACCTCACACCTGCTAAAGGGCCCCTGTCCCATTCTGCCTGTATCTCCCCATTCTCCACCCTCCCGTCCAGCTGCGCTTGCCTGCCTCCTGCCTATCTTGTCTCCCTCCACCCTCTCCACCTCCGGCAATAGTGAGAGTGGTACCCAGGTGCAGTGAGACTGACACCTTGGCAGCGCTGGCACAGAGGGGCGTCTCCGTCCCCCGCCTTGGCCGCCCTGCCCAGCGTGCTCTCTAATGTCCTGTTCTGACCCGCTGAGGGATTTATTATCCCGCTTTCTCCTGTTAAGTTTGTGTTAATGTTTTAACCGTGCTTTACCTGTCTGAATTCTAATGCTGCGTCGCTGTGTTCCAGAGCTCTTTCAAAGATGCCTAAGGTTCCGGCACACCTTAGGTACATTTTGTTCTCTTCCTCTCATCAAAAGGGGGCCTGAACCTACCCCCCCCCCCCCCCTTTTATCTTCCCTGTGTATATCAGCGCCGCTATGTCCGTTTCACTGTTACAATAAAAATTATGACCATTCCCACAATGTTTTTCCTGAGGAGATGTGGGATTGTATGCAAATGCTGTCATTTAAGTAACTGCGATGGGCTATGCTTTTTTTACTCATCTCATAATTGGTCTTTACATTAGTCTTTAAAAATTTTTTTTTTAATGATCTTAATGTCTGTGTAGTTGAAGTGAAGAATGTGTTCTCACACTATTGTAGAGAAGGGTGAAGAGAACACATTAACTGAAACCTGTGTGGGATATGCTTTGGTCCTGATGAAAATGGCCACTGTCGCCCACTGAGGATGCCCCCATGCCTCATTGAACCGTAGCTTGTCGTGGCAGCTTGTTGACAGCATCGCGTCTGCATTGCAACCAGTGCACATCCACAGGAATCCTCCACCACCAATGGTTATTCCTTTTATTAGCCCAAACCAGTGTTCCTCTGTGGCCGTTTGCCCCTCTCTCCCCCGATTTCGCCGTGTGCTTAGTCCTCATCCGGGCATGCCTGTAGAGCGAGCGGCTGCAGAAACCGGAGTCCTCCGTGTCTCTGAGAATTTCTGTGTTCGTGCCCTGCGGAACTGCAAGCTCCCAGGGTGGAGTGTGGTTGTGGTTGCACTGGACTGTTTAAAGTGGAACAGAAATAACCATAACGGGCCTGTTTATATTTCCTTGTGGAAACTCTGTCCTCAATGTACTGCAGACTTGAGTTGGTTTAAGCCTGTTTATGGCCACGTGGAACATCAGGAATAAACTACTCATCCCGCCAAGCCTAAACCACTGCTAAAGAAAAAAAATTATAGCAATTGTAGTTCCGTTATATAGGACATTTTAGAAAAATTCTAAATGATCATCCGGCAATATCACAGTCTCTGACAAATGTATGCAGGCTGATTTTAAATATTCCCCTTTGGCTTGTTACAGAAGCAGTAGTTTGGGCCAGTATGTACAGTGACATGAGCCCCTTGTGTGAGGGTGCCGAAATCACCTAGATGGTGGCCGTAAGCTCTTACCTGTATGTGTGTGTGTGTGTGTGTGTGTGTGTGTGTGTGTGTGTGTGTTTGTGTGTGTGTGTGTGTGTGTGTCTGTCTGTCTCTGTGGTGTTTGCTGTCATTTCATCGATCAGTTTTATTGTCTCGATCACAGTGTCTGGTCCCGATTTGGTGTCCTCTCTTGCTCATCACAATCTGCACCACAAAAACATTTGACTCGAACGGCCTGGCAGGAGTTAACATGTCCTTACGTTTTTGTGTTTATTTTTTTGTTTTATCTCAACAGTGAACAGCATATCTCGCCAGCAGAGCCTGCTCTTCTGATTGGTGGAGTGACAGAGGAACCGGAGACCGCTAACCCGGCAGACCCAGTTCTGTTTGCTATGAAGGGATATATATTTAACTTTTTAACGTTTGATTTTTTTTTTTTACTGTGTTCTGGGTACTTGGTGTTAAGAGGGGTTCATGAGCTGTTTACATGTAAGATGGGGTCGGGGGCGGGGAGGTTCACCCGCAATATTAACCCTCGGCCTTCCCCGCCCACCAGAGACCAAACTAGTATACAAGTTTACCATGACAATCCTGCACTTTCCCCTCGTTTTCCTCTGCTTTTCACACTGATGTGCAGGCGCTCCGTGCGTGACCTGACCGGGCCCAGTTCAAATCACACATGCATGCTGGGAAGACTTCTGGAGTCAGTTGCTGCAGTGTAGTTAAAATTGCTGCGTTTTCGGTACAATGGAAAATCAACCACACAGCTATGAAGACATTATTTTGTAGATAAGTGTGTCAAAGGTGGAGGGAAAACGTGGCGAAAAGTCGTGCAAATACTGTAGAGACAAGTAAACGTTAACGAGGGTCTCCTCACTTCAGTCTTCCTATGTCCCTTCTCTACTGGACATCATTTCTGTTCACCCCTACTCGACTTCAAAGCCATAGCAGAGGTAGGACTATTTGAACGCAATCTTTTCCATTGCAGGATTTTAGCACAACCCCCGACCTTCCTTACCCATTCTTTATGCATTTATTAATTTATTCAGTGCTTGGCGAAATATATTAAATCCCACATAATCTTGTATACTGGTTTGAAAGAAATATGAAGTTCTTTGTTGTTGTTTTGTTTGTTTTTTCCTGCAACCCGAGCTGAGCACTTTGAAGTCGCTTTCTCATTCATAGTAATCTTCTCTGCCAGCTTGCCTGGCAAGGGGACGCTCGCGTATGTTCGGAAAACGGTTGTACCAAAGACCTGCTCTGGAACTTTTCTGATGGTTCGCTTTTCTGCGGTGCACATCCACGCCATTCACGGAGAACAAAGACGAACATCCGTCTCGTGAAACACGGGCGCGCAGAAGCTGGGCGTTCACCTGGAAGCCGTAAGGGAAATTTTGCGAATGATACCACCTGTGAGGATGTCATTCCCAGGGTCTCCCGGAGACGCAACGAGATTGTCGTTGCTAAGGGACGTGGTCTTTATGAGTTATGGGACTTGTCCAGGAGAGCCACTCCAATGGCGATATCACTTCTGACATCTGGCAGTACTGGTGTTGACTGTACAGGCTATTGTAATGGCAAAAGATATGTTAATTTTCCTAATCTGTTAAATCCAAAGTAAAAACCCACACCCAGACTGGCTTACCTCAGCTTGTTTTTCCCAATGATCCTCTCTAAAGAACGAATCCAAAACAATATGGTCATGCAATCCGGAGTTAACAGTGTATAGGTCTGTGCGTATTTTGATGGGATTTCTTTCTGACGATGACAAAAGATCTGTGTACTGTAACCCACCCTGCCAGCAATGCGGTCTGTTTAATCACGTGAAGAGTGTGTTTTTTTATTTTTTATTCCTCCGATAGGGGAGAGAGCTAGCTATGTTGCATTATGTGCTGTGTAAGAGCCAGTGGTACGTGGTGAATACCCAGAGAACATTTATGCAGACCAGAACAGGGGCCGGTGCAATGAGAGGAGGCTTGTATCGATATGTCATTGTGAAAATATGAGAATATTGTTCCGTTGTCATGGTTATCATTGATAATATCGTTGTTGTTGTTCTTTATTTATTTTTATTTTTGAGGAAGAAAGTTGTTTCATCATTGAATGCATATTCAGTATAGACAATTGGTTATAATGTTTGTTAGTTTTTCCTTCTGTTGAAGGTGACGGTGGCTTCACCCTGTTGGGATTCTTCAGGGGTGTGGGAGGCTACTGCGTGAGGGCTAATGTGGCTGTTTGTGGCTGTGAAGTCACCTCCTGTTCTTTTTAGGCAATAACCGACTTTATACCTGACAAATTTGTAGGAAGCTGATTTAATCTGTGTTAATAGTGTATGTGTTTAGGCTAATGTAAATATACACAAAAAGTGACCAGTAACTCAAGCATAGTAATCATGGAGGCTGATTGTGTTGGCCGTTTTTCTCTCTGGTACTGGACCCAATATGTGAAATTTTGATATCACTCTGAACAGAGCTTTTCTGGTAAAACTACATTACATATCAATTATATAGAGCCAGTAACACAACCTATTCATAGGTCTCTCGTGAAAGACATTGCTGGATTGTACTGTTTATCTTGATAATCCTCATTCTCAGAGGATTGTATTTTTAAAAGCAAAGCTAATGTGATAGGTTAAAACTGAGATTAGTGTAGTCTGTTCACTTTACATGTAAATCAGTTTTTAATTAATTTATTAGGGAGGCAAAGGGTTAAAGAGCAGAAAAAATGCACCGCAATATCTCTAGATAAGTGTTGGACGGCCGTCTTTTCATCTTGACCAGTTGCAGGATACGGCCATGTGTGTCATGGGTGCATGTGAGAGAGGAATGGAGGGAGGGGAGTGCAGATGATGCGGAAATGAGCCTGAATGAGAAAGGTATGTACTGTATAACAGTATATTCAAGCCTACATTTACAAACACACACACGTGTTAGCAGCCATAGCCATAGAGAGAGTAAACACACACACACACGCTCAGTAAAGCAATATCTGTTGTAAATGCACATTAATTACTTGTCTATGGTGCGGAAACTTTGAGAAGAAAGGGCTTGGGGTGGGGGGGTGGTGATACTGAATTTACCATTATTGGGCTTTTAACATACGCACTGTTAGTATTCCTCTGGAGAATAGTCTGTACTGTATTATCGATGATGTACAGCTGTTGCTGAACTTCAAAGCAAGATAAATGAAAATGTTTAAACTACTGTTCTCTGAGAGATCCTTGTCATTCTGTTTCACTTTAGCCCATTTGTAATAGATTGCAGAAGGCCCCTTTCCCTACATTGCAGGAAACGTTATTTTTTTCGGTCTGCTGCAGTTTTAGGACCGGTCTGCCCAGGGAAGTGAAGATCTATGCTGAATTCTAATGGCCACGGGGACTATTTTGCTGTATTCTTAACAACGTTGATCTTGTATCACGTCGTAACATAACAGTTCTGACTAGATGGGAACAGTGTTGTTTAATCTCGTGAGACTCGTGAGAAAGCCCAGTTTCAGAAGCCGAAATTGCGCGCACCCAGTGATTCAAAATAGTTTTCGAGGCGTGCACGTTGAGTAAAAGAAAGATGCCAGATTGCGAAAATTTAAACATAAGCCAAAATGTGGTGTTTGTGAACTGTTCTATCCCAATGTTGTTGCTTGTCCAGAAGTTATAATTTAATGGTACTCGACTAATTAAAAAACAAAAAAAAACAAAGTAAAACCTAATACCACTACATGCACTTAACACAAAGCACCAGGTCAGCCATAGCCTCTTTATCTGAATTGATTTTTGATTTTTGATTTTATGTTTTACATTTGCTTTGATGCTGAACAGAGCACTATGTTTAATGTGAGTTAAAAAATCACGCTGATTTGTATTGTCAATTTAAAAAAACAATTATTTTAAAAATGGGGCTATTCCACTAGTTCAGTATATTTAATGTTGTTAAAGGAAAGCCCTTTTTATTAAAAACACTTACAGCTTGCCTACAATTTTGATCTGTAGAATCATTTGAGTTAATGACCATAAGGTATGAAGGAAGACACGCAAACATGGTAATTGGAGTTCTACGCTCATCAAATTATGCTTTTTTTTTTTTTATCCCAAGAAATATTCTTCCCTTTACTTTCTTAGCTTCTTATTTAGCTACTGCAACTGTCCGATACCAAAGTTATGTGCAGACTTGCATGAAATGGATCTCCTGGGGTTTTCACAAAAGCTGAAAGCTCCCTTTCATGGGTTTTTTTTTTCTCGTATATTACTTTCCAGTTGCTGCAATATATACAGATTAATGTATTGTGTCCATAGATCCAAGTATGAAAACAGATTTTTTTATTACTCTTGAATATATAAATTATGTGAAATATGTTGTTTATTCAGTGTATATCAAAAGTATATCGTCCAATAAAACAACTTTCTCTAAATGGATTTCTTAATTTCCCCAATTATTTTCTTCAATTTCAGAAGACACATTTGTGGATACATAATGAATTGCATACATAACTGTTTTCTGAGTCGATGGAACTTATTGATTGAAATTTGAAGAGTATTATTGTTTTATAACCCCAAGGTTAACCTTCACTCATACATTTTTTACATTTAACTTTTAAAAATTATGTGAAAGGGGTGTGTTTCATCACCTCAACTTTAAAGCAAAATGTAGCCTAGAAAGTATTTAACAGGACTATAAACCTGACACAAACTGATAGACTAAAAAGGTGTTGAGTCCATGCAGTGTTTCTACATTCATTAGTACTAAGTTTCAGGTCACCTTTGCTTTTGGCCAGTGATTAATGACATGTAAATCACCTTCAGGGATCATGACGAGGTGAGCAGGGGATTCCAGTGGTACGTCAAAAACTCTACTGTGTACATTTGTCTCTGGCACGAGACACGTTGTGTTAATGTTTGTTATGTTTTTCTAATCACAAGGTGGGTATAGTGGTGTGATATAACGGACTAGGTAGGGCAGGTGCATACTGGTGGGGCTTGCCTATAGCCAGGGTGCCCTTATCCCCCAGAGTTCACACACTAGCTTTAATTGTTCCAAAAATATTGAAATGCTCTGAACATCAAATTTTAAAGAGAATAGATGATGTCCAGACAGTTTGGGGAAAAATGTACCCTACTAGGTTACCACTACCTATTGTATGCATGCTAGGCAATTAGAAAGAAATTTTAAAAAATAAAAACAGAAAGTATAAAAATGACTAGCTCCGTTGTTGTGGCAGGGGCCATAGCGACGAGCTGAAAAGCATTAGCACAACTGGATCTGACATAAGTAAATAGCTAGCCTATCTAAAAATTGGTTTTACTAATCTCTTCTGTTTTCGTTACTTAAAACCTACGTTTTCTCCCTGATTATTTTCGATCTGCTGCATTATATTTTGGTGTTCTAAAAAAAAAAAGCCTAATAATACTAATAGGCTTTTCCTATTATTTATTTAAACGGAACGTCATTCTTAATGCAGTTTTTTAAAGAAATTGCAATGTTGTCATTCCTAAAATGTTTTTTTAAATATATTTCATAAGACTTTAAAATGTGGATAATAAAACAAGATTACGTCTGGTTTCGTAGTTTGATTAATCTTTTCAGTACAATAGCTATCCTATTATATTTATATATTACATATATATATTTATCGTTAGCTCCAGGCAGCTCAAGGTCTAATTGAAGGATACACCTACTCCTAACTTAACGACCGAGCTCAGTTCTTACGGCTAGGTCGGAGAGCTAGTCGTAAGTCCGCGGGGTCGTTAAGTGAGGAGTACCTGTATTTATAATCACATCTAGTATATTTGATACTATCAGAACTAAAAAAACAAACAAAAAAATCAGTACTTATACAACAAAACTGAAATAATAATAGCCTAAATAAATATGTTGTGTTGACTATTGTAGGGGGCTGTAAAATACTAACCAAACATCTTCATCAAAGCAGTTCACATATGCATATACAGTAGCCTTCTTATTTTCAATTTATTTCAAGCCATTAGGTTTCTTACAATTTTTTTAATGAACTGCATTTCTTTTGTAAGATTTCCATCGATGCTTTCTGGCATTTTCTAGTTTTTCTTATGTTGAAACTCGCGCCCTTGATTCTTAATGTCTGGCTGTTTTCAAAATGGAAGCACCCGTGCTATCTACACGTGAACTTTTTACGGACGCTGTAAGAGCCGTTTTAGAGACTTGGCCGGTGTTACAAGTAAGGTTTCTGTTAACAGTATAGAACTTAACGTTGTAATGTATTTTGGAGTCCAATTGTTTACCTATAATCTGAATTATTGCGTTTGGTTAAGTTGCGCGTTAAATGGGTAGCTGTTTCGAAAGAACGTAGTGTCTAAGTTGTAAACGGAATATCATGTGAGAAATTGTTACGTCTCGAATGGTCAGTATTATTATATTATACATTCGTTACGTATACGTCGTGCTAATTAAAAGTACTATTAGTTATCATGACTACTATCATGTCTCTACTTAGATTGCAGTGGACAATGGCTTCGGTGGCACGTTCAGCCAGCAAAAGGCGGACTGGATGGTAGACGTGGTGCGACAGTATTTCCAAGAAAATGGTAAATGTGTTTTCATCTATTTAATTAACGACTCCGATATGTTACTGGTCCTTTAGGTGGCGCATTCTCGAAACATTTTCCAGACTTGATTATATGAGGTGAGAATTAAGTCAGTGCGGAGTCCTTCTCGACCATAGTTGGTTTACGTGCTCTAGATCCGTGTCCAGATAGATTTATAATTAATAGACGTTCTACACGTGTCTTTCATCTGCTTTTATGCTGCGTATTCTTCAATATCAGGACTCGAACTTTAGTCTCAATGTGATGGCTCTGTACTTAGTCAATATATGTATAGGGTGGGGTGTCCTGTCTTTAAATCCATTATTTCTCTGAAGATAACAACAAGGGTTGAGTGTTTTAAACCCTAATACAAAATGGATGGATAGATATCCTGTTGTGTTGCATAACAAGCAGTCTGTCTGTAGGAACAGCTCCAATGAAAGAGCTGAGGTGTAAATTAATTGAGTATCAAAGGGTCTGCTTTGTGCTGGAGCACACCAGGCGGGTTAGCGGTGAATGATGAGTGATGTGTGTTGTGTGTTTCCCAGCTGACTTGCAGCAGTATGAAGTCGAGGACTTCCTGGCAGATCTGATGAACAACGAGTTTGACACAGTCGTTGATGATGGCAGTTTGCCTCAGGTGATTTTAAAGTGTCAACATTGTGCCCAAACTTTGCAGCTCTCACGAGATGAAAAATGGCTTGCAAACACAAGTACTGTTAATTTTTATGTTTTATTTTTTTTTAAAGCAAAACGTACTTGTATATGTGCCGCCGTATTTAAAGTTTTCTACTGCTTCAGCGGATGACTCGTTTACATGCTACTGGGGTGTTTGTTGTGCTATGACCAGTTGGTCAAAGTAGTTTTGTTTTTTTGTCTCGATTTTTCTAAAAAGACATAGAAGAGTTGTATCATCGTTATATTTTCAGACTAAATCATGGGTCTTTAAGGATTTCTGAGAATTTGTGTTCAGTGAACATAATTATACTTGTAATAATAAATAAAAAAACAGTTAGCACTTTCTATTCTCCGGTTTTTAACCTGAAAAAACAATTTTTTTGCTAACTTGTCCTTCCTCCTTTAATAGGGATATTTATTATGTTCATACACCAATTTTCATAAAAGATTGTTTTCAATAAAACATAAGATTCACCCCTCTTTGTTCAGGTGGCGTGTCAGATGTGTCTGTTGTTTAAGCAGTGTCAACAAGGTAAGATGTCTGAGGTTAAAGGTCAGATTGACCAGCTGACACAGAAGAAAAGCACTGGGAGGGTCAAGGCCACACCTGCACAAGCCCCTAAACATGAGGAAGAGGACAGTGAGGAGGAGGAGGGGGAAGCTGAGGTATTTACTCTTAAAGATGTTTTACGAAGTTATCTAATTTTCCTCTCAAATTAAAGCGCAGTGAAGCCAGTATGACAAACAAGTCCGGTTCTGTGGTTTATCTTTAGATTCCGAATTGAACAAATGTCCGACAATGCATTTAGAGTCTGTGTTACGATTCTCAGGCTATGGAGTGCGAGAGCGCGACAGTGGCTAAGTCTTCCAGCGCCTCAGCCGTAGAACAGGAGCCCATTCATCCCTCCACAGAGGCTGAAGATGGCTGGACTGTGGTGCGGAAGAAGAAATGAAGTGAGGGGTACCTTTGTCACATATTGTCACATAAGCTGACTCTGAACATGACACACTTACACACTGTGTACACCAAAGGTAAAGGGCTGTGTGTCCGTGTTATCCATTAAAAGACATCGAGAACCAGATATCCAAAAATAAAAAAATTCTAGAGGTTTGCATTGGTAACCACTGAACCTGGTATGTCATGTTAAGTCTGGTTCAAGAATTGTACCAATCCAGGAGTTTTGTTTTCTAAATGCATTTTAAACAATCTGGATGTATATAATGAGGAGCTGTTTCAAATGTCAGCTACACAGCAGTAGCTGCTAAGCAACTCTTAATCAACAATGGCTTTGTCAACATCAGGCCATTGACAGTTGTAATTAAACACAGAGGGATGTGACAACCATAATTTTAAAATGTACAATGTGATTCTCATCCACATCATCTCTGTATTTCATGTTGGTTTTTACTTAAACTATATAAATATAAATTTATGTACTGCAGGTTTTCCATCAATATTTCTATTGTCTTTCCGAACTTTCAGTTTCTACTTCCTCTGGAGACGTAGAGAATCCTGGTCCTCAAGAGCTGTAACGTCTGGAGGTTTTCAATCCTCCTCACCTCTTTAATTTAACTGAACCAGTTATGTAGATTAGAAGTTATTTCACCTGTTGTAAATCAGGTAATGAGATGTAGCCTAAAAATATGAAGACACTAGACTCGAGGACCAGAGGACTGGGTCCCCTGCTCTAGGACTGGGTCTCCCAACACTTGGTTCCAATGGAACGAAAACCTGCACATGGTGTGCCAACAGGAACTGGGTTGGGAAACGCTGTTCTAGAGAAAGGAAAAGTCAGGGTATCAATAAACGTAAAGGGGTTGAACAGTTTTATGGATTTGCTTTATAAGTACGCATGACTTCAGCTCCACCACTCCACTTAAGGGTCTTACGGTTTGAACGTTACAGAAGATTGGCTACTAGGCGTGCGTGCGTGCGTGCGCGTGCGCGCGCGCACACATACACTATATGGACAAAAGTATTGGGCCACACCTCTTAGTCATTGAATTCAGGTGTTTCCTTCAGTCTCATTGCCACAGGTGTAAAAAAAATCAAGCGCCTAGCCATGCAGTCTGCCTTTACAAACATTTGTGAAAGAATGGGTCGTTCTAAAGAGCTCACTGAATTCGAGTGTGGTACTGTAATCGGATGCCACCGTTGCAAGTCAGTTTGGGAAATTGCTTCCCTCCTAGAAATTCCACAATCAACTGTAAGTGGTATTATTGCAAAGCGGAAGCATTTAGGAACCACAGAAATTCAGCCACGAAGTGGCAGACCACGTAAAGTTACAGAGCGGGGTCGCCGAGTGCTGAGGCGCATAATGTGTAAAAGTTGCCAACACTGTGCTGGGAGCTTCATGGCATGGGTTTCCATGGTCGAACAGCTGTGTGCAAGCCTTACATCACCAAGCACAATGCCAAGCATCGGATAGAGTGGTGTAAAGCCCACCGCCACTGGACTCTGGAGCAGTGGAAACGTGTTCTGTGGAGTGACGAATCACGCGTCTCTATCTGGCAGTCTGATAGACAAGTCTGGGTTTGGAGAAAGCCAGGAGAACGTGCCTGACTGCATTGTGCTAAGTGTAAAGTTTAGTGGAGGAGGGATAATGCTATGGGGTTGTTTTTCTGGGGTTGGCCTAGGCCCCTTAATTCCACTGAAGGGAAATGTTA
>JAOYSI010000233.1:0-18470 GCA_025775065.1 Hiodon alosoides | reverse complement strand
ACTGACCTAAAAATAATGAATCAGACTGAAGGAATATTCACATTGAAGGTCGAAACATTATTTACCCCATATTTCAGGAAACCATATAGATGAACCAAATCAGAACTTCGTCAACCCACTCATCGCACTTCAAATAACTTAATTTAATAGCGTTTCCTTTTTATGAGTAGAAGAAATAAGAAAAAAATGGCTATTAAACACAATTTCATTAAATGCGATTAGCGGGTGGTAAAAAGTTTGATTTGGTCCCAGCCAGAGTTAAGTGTTATATCTTTATCATGCATTTACACAAGCAGTATTTAACTATTTTACAATAGTTGATTAACTTATACAGACGAACTAAGTTGTATTAGTTTATGTCTGTTTTATGTATGTTTCTTTAAGGGTCTGTGTCCTAATGAAGATGTTGTCCATTTATCCTTTGTAAATACTTACACAAATAAAGATAAGCATGGTAACAGGTAGTTGGACGCTGAACTAGTTTTAATTAATTTTTTTTCAGATTATTTTTATCATAACAGGTTACTGAAATGTAAATTGTGATAAAACCTTAATATGTAACATATGAATGCTGCCAATAATAGTTTTATTGGATATGTAATCTATCTGATCTACAAATCATGCATCAGTCATATTTTCTGGCAGCATGCTGTGTTACCTTGAATTACATAATTGGATAATTAAAAAAAAAAAAATCGTTTAGGTAGTTGTGTTTTTCTCGGATGGTCTAGATGCTAGGTGACATGGATTTTTTAAAGTGCAGTCCAGATGGCTTGCATTGACCTTTTTACCTCACGCTGCCTCCGGGACTACTAAACATGTAAACATACACTGGGGTGCTGAGTTCCAATCTCACCGATTCATTTTGTAAGAAACATGCAATGAAGTAAAGCATTCACTTGCGAGAGTTAATATATATATATAAGTTTGGTTCTTTTCTCTAGAAAATTTTAAACAGTTTATTTGTTTATTTTGTTAACAATGCTAACGAAATAAAATAAATAATATCGTCGGAATTATGTTTTTGGTAGGTGTTCACTGAAAAATGTTCTGAAGTGTTTTGAAATCCAAACCCCAATTCGAAAAAGTTAATTTTATGTCACACATTTGGTCATATTTAATTAAACCCATGTTTCTTTGAATACTAGACGTCACATGAAAATACTGTAGTAGAAAAACAGTAAACGAAACACCTTTGATGCAAATTTATATTCCCCAAACATAAAAGCAAATATATATTTCCTCAAATATATGGTTATATCTGTAGTTTATCGCGGCTTTATCAGATTATGCAGGATTCTTAATTTTAATGATGTCAACTGTGCTTTGGCTAATTCCTTTGGCGGTTGTGGCCAAATGTAACAAAAACAAATCATGGACACATTTTCGAGAACATTTCAACTGTAAGCCTACAACAATAGAGATTCTTACCATTGCTGACCGGACTTTGTTGAGAATGCATTTCGGGATTATTAACTCCTGTTTACATTTGTGTCTAAACAGTAGGCAATACTTCCGGTTGTGTACGAAATACCACCTTTGTCTTGAGCTGCGTGTTTAATCCACACGATGTGCCTCACTTATATATGGTTCAGTTTTGGTTAAATTAACTCGTTAGCAATAATAAAGTGTAATGTACATTTCAGGGCATTACCTTTGAATTACAAGTATTCGTTTAAGTTTATGTTTATAATAAATCAATTAAGTTAATAAAACACACGTAGGCCTATTAAAAGTGATAACCTAAGTTATCACTTTTAACACTTTCAATTCATTTAAATTTACACTATTGTGATGTGGACAAATTATTGTAAATTTGAGCATTATTAATTGTTGGTTTACTTATAAGATTCCGACATTTGATACTGATCTCGAAATTTGAAATAGGAGAAAAGTTGTGAGTTCGCTCATCAAATCAATTCCCTCTAATCTTGCTTCACTTCCAATTGGCGATATGGTGAAGATTTAACTGAAGTTACGAGCATGGGGACAGATAGAGATGGTCACAAATAATGGTTTGCCAAACTTTTCTTGCTTTCTCGAGTGACCTCGCGCGTTTACACGGTCTTGAAAGCTCCATTTCATCCCCAGGTCCTCTGATGGACTGCTTCAATGTTTACACAGGCTGATTGCTAAGGGCTTGCTCATTAAGCCAGCCCACTCTCCCCAACACCCAGGTTCATTTAGAGTTCAGACGCAAATTAATTCACGCAAGGCATGGGTCATGCTGTCAGGAGACGAAATGAGCTTCCATCTCTTAGGGGTCAACCGTAGGTCTCTGTCCTTCTCGCACCCTCTGGCTTGTTTTGTCGTGTTAAATCTCAATAAAATCTCAGCGATGTTATCTTTTTAGGTAACTATCATGCACGATACAAAAATTTCGTTGTATCTGGACAAAGTTATTTTTTATAGAAAAACTAATGGTCATCAAGTGTTATCGGTACAAAATTATCAGCAATTGCCTGTTAAATGCACCAAAATTACATATTCAATGAAGAACTACATCGATAACAAGGCCACCAAGAATTAATTATAAATTGCCTAAGTACATTTATTAGCATTTAATTAACCTAAACACACAATTTTAATAAATATTTTAACATAATTACATACCGTCAGTGTATTGACTTGTAAGAACAGCTGTAATCCAACAAAGCATGTTTAGGGTGAAGTCATTGTTTTAAAAAAAAATCCAGATCGTGGATTTTAATCGTGTCAAGCAGAAGTTATGCGTGTACTCTACAGCCTGTTGAGCAATCCGCTTGTGTCTAAATTGATTTCGTTATTAAGATATTAAGATTAAGATTCGTTAATTTGTTGCTTATTTCGTCATATTTTATTTAGAATTTCAATACGGGCCATATACATTTCTTTACTTATACTTATTTATATATAAATACATTAATGAAATACTGTTTTGAAACACGAAAAAACAATTTTACACATTTTACACATTTTTAGTTATGCCTATTAAACCTAGTTATTTCTTGTTCTGTTGTTTTAACAGCTTCTTATTAAGGTCATGCATCCATATTCAGTGTCCAGTGAATTGTTGTCAATATTTTTATGCCAAAAGTATTGTTCTTTTATGTATATAATGTCTGTTCTGTTTTATTATAGCTGGTTATTTGTTTCAAATGAAATTGACCAATTGAAAAGTAAAGGGCCTTCATCATTTTCAAATTTTAATGGCGATGGAATATTGAGTTAATTGTTTCTTTGGCAGCTACATAAAAGGCCATTCTTTACGTCTGTGAGCAATTTCCAAATAATTTAAATTTATTTTTAAAATACTGAATTGAATTTACACCCTACTGTTGTTATAAATTGCCTGTTATTTCATTTTTGATAATAAAAAGTCAAAGATTGCTCTTATAAATGTTTTCCATTGCGGTACTTAATTTTGTACATTGCAGTTGATTTTAAATACTATGTATACATAATATAATTGTTTTTAGTCATGAAAATCAGTTCAATTCACAAAAATAAAATGCGCAATATAAATATATATATATATATTTTTTTTTATTTTTTTTGTTTCATTGACATTGTATGCATATGAATGTAGCTTTGAGACTTACCAAAATCATCTAAGTTAATTTTGATTCAAAATCTTCTAATCTTGTACCATATGCATGAAAGAAATACCTTTTGTGGGCTATATACACTGCACATATTTTCTTGGAAGGAAAATCTGTCTTTGATAAATGTATTATTTAATTCGTCAAATAACTTCATTTGTGCAAGAATTTTTGGAAGTTTTTTTGATAAAATAATGCTTAAGCTCGGCTTCATATCACATTCTTAGTAGAATTTGGTCAAAAGGTTATCGACAAAAGAATTCCATGTGCAAAGAAAATGACAAAATCCAGCAGATAATGTGTGAGTCCTGCTTATTGCTACTGCAATAAAACAGGTCAAATGGTATAAAGTAGTATAACTATTAGAGCTGAGAGGAAATAATAAAATATAACATGGGTGCATAGTTAACCATATTATATTTACCAATTGTGTGAAACCACTGATATTGAAGTACTTTAGTACTTTACGGTAGCTGTGTGATCTCCTTTAACCAAACATTTTAATTGTACCTAGCACAATGAGTATTAATATTACAATTAGTAATCCTCAATCTAATCGCCTTTAGCTTCCCACGTCTTTTACACTCTGCAAGCCAGAGAGTTGCAATTGCGGTTCAGCACCATTTTAGGGGAGACCCAGCCTGCAGGTGCAAGGAAGCTGATATGAAATGCTGGTTAGCTACAAGCTGAGGGGAGCCCATGAACTGGAATTCAGTCTGCACTCAGGCAAGAGCCATTTGGGAGGCATGCAACTTTAATGAAAGTATGTCAGTTTAGTTTTTTCTTCCTTTTTCTCCTGTTGGTGGATATTGGGTTGTGATTCAAGATGGGCTTAGTGAAAAGGGCTCTCAGCTTCACTGCCATCTCAGACACCTGTGGACAAAATGTGGTGAGGTCACATTGTCAGTATAGTTCTTCAGCACATGATTTGATGCAATATTTGAATCTTTTGCTTTCATTCACACACAAACCTATTTTACTGACTTGTAACCAATACAGTATTTTGACTTATTTTTTTGCTTTTTGTGAATATATAATGTTCATTTGAATGCCCTTAATATTAGTAAATTATTCGCCTTTCAAATGCAAAATACCCAAAGACCACTATTGTTAACTAGGCTGTTTAAATTGTTGGTCGATTAATATCAAATGGAACTTCACCTAACCTATTCTTAACTTCTTAACTCCAGGTTATCATTGTAATGGATCATATCTGGCAATAACACTATTTGGGATTTCTTTGCGTGTTACAGAAAGAATAAAGTAAAAACTCATGCTGTGTTCTGGGAACATATCAGGGAAAAGTTTTCAAATGAGTTTGACTGCAATGAATCTTCACCTGGAATTTCCTCAAATGCTTTTTCTTTCCAAACTTTAGAGCTTGAAAACTGGTGGATTATGTGTAACTTTGAGTAGCCCATTACAATATTTCTGCTTGTTAGATGGACCCATGAGATGCAGGTGGTTGTTTTTTTAGCCATTTCATTTTGTCTTTGCCTACTGAGTTATTTTTACCTGTGATACTGAAGCGGTCTTCTATCCCAGTCTTTCCTATTAGATTTTACTAATTTAATAAGATTTCTATTGGAACTGCATGCTTTATACTTAAATGAATGCTTTAAAGAAGTACATAAAGCTAAGACAAATGGAGGTGACATAGGCAAGACTCTACAAGCACTTTCATCCTCTTGAGCATGAAGTGGATAATGCCATTCCCATTTGATTTGGAGTGTCTTAGACTCTCAATCATAAAATTCATAGCCAACAAAGATAAATACATCTCTATTACCCTGTCCTCCATGGCTGACTCATAAACATCACTGTCGTTTTATTGATTACTTGTATTATGAAGGATTTAAATAGAGTATTCTATGAATAAAAATGATAGAAAGTGGCACGGGTGGGTCTGGGAAAGAGAGATTTTATAACCTTGACGATAGGAATGATGTTTAAGTAATACATTATAAAAGAGTCTCACGTCTGGTTTTTATTCATATGTACACTTTCTAAAAATGTTATTACTAAAATTCTAATTTGTATCAATGCTTTCATATTCAATGACAGGCTTAAAGATAAGATATTTTCAATGAACTCCTTGCTGGAATCAGCATTTGACCAGACCATGCATTCTTGTTCCAAGAGATTATCAGTCAGGCAGGGATTCTGGCTACAGTTGAGTTTGTTTTTGAATGGTGAATGAAAACTGAATAGTTTTTGGGGGATATTCTCAGAAATTTGTAAAAAATATTACTTCCAGTAATTAAACAGCTCAAATTTAAATTAATAACTTTCTTTTCATTCTCTTCCGGTCTCGCTGTTACAATCAATGCCCTCCCTTGTTTTGAAATCTCAACAATCACTGCTGGATTTACTATTTCCACATCTCTATTTGTAATACAGTCTAAAACATGCACATAGAAAACACTCTGTCTGGTACAGTCAGTCTCCAGTGATGCATGTGCAAGTGCCGCAAGTGTTGAAATATATCTGCATGAGCTAACAGTTTTCTCATCGATTTTGGTATCAATAAATAAAGCTACCTCATTTACAGTTACAGCTGAAACTCAACCAACCACTGGTTAGGATTGAGGCCAGAGACAGGGAGACAATTCAAACCCAGTTACTTTTTTTATTCCCCTCTGCAGCATGCAGAGTTCACAGGATTGGAGGGGAGGATATGTGTGCTCGAGAAGTGTGCAACTCCCATTTTGCTGGAGCTCTTTTGAATTGCTGCTGGTGGTGTGGTCATACCCTGGAATAATGAACGGGTTGGTGACAGACCGCAGTCAAAGACCAGCACCACTGAACCCACCCACCTGCCTGCTCTAGACCTCCTTTGATTGTACTCCGCACCAGAAAATAATGCTGTCAGTGGCAAGATTTAATTTCGTCACGCATTAATTTTTTTTACAAGAGTCAAGAGGCTGCTGAAGGAAAGGCTATTATACTGCTCTATTTATCTGTATGCAAAATTGGACATGTGCCTGCAAGAAGCTGAACTGTGCTACGGTTGAGCATACCACCAGCGCTAGATGAAAAAACTAGGCCCTCAGAGTTTCTTGAATAGAACTGGAAGTGTGCAATCCAGCCCCCAAACAATATAAGCCTGGCTGGGGATTCTTATAACAAATCAGGCTTGTCAGAAGCCCAGTGGGGAAGAACAGGGGAGAGACTGAGGGATCCAGCCAGTCCAGGAGGTGAAGAAAAGAAACACATGTCTACTCTGTCTGCTACAGGTAGATTTTGAGCTAAACTCACTTTAAAATGTTGTGGATATGATGCTCAAACCACTTCTTTGCTTTTGCTTGCTGTCTCTAGGTAGCGTGGCCTCTGCTGAAAGTCTAAACAGACACAGCCACTCTTTCACTGTCAGTGCCTGACACCAGGGAATTGTTTTGTTTTTATGCTGATAGTCCCTCTTGACTGTGCATTTTTGGGAGTTTAGGTGAGAAACCTAAAAATGATGACATGTAATGATTGGCCCCAGAAAGTTAATCTTTCCCCCCTGTCTGCTCAGGATCTCAGCACCTGGTGTTACAGGGTTCACAATCAGGCCATCTTTCCGCTTGCCCCCTCTCCACCCTTTTCTCTGTGTTTGTGGAAGGTGTCAGTTCTCTTGTCGTGCTGTGAGGAGGTAAAACCTTGTTGACACTTGATGAAAAGTAGCCCCCTGCTTTTTCATAGCATGTCACGGCTGCATCTGTCACAGCTGCCTCAGTGCTGATGGCTTGTACTGTATAACCAAGCACCAGGACACCAAGGACTTATTGAAAACAGAAGGATTTTAAGCTGGGAAAAAAAGGTAGAATGGAGAAGGTTTTTTAACCTTTGAACCATTTCCTTTGTCCTCCATTTAACCCCTCCACTCTGACATGGCTTTATTAAATGTCTCAGGGGTATATACTTCATTTATTATGGTTTTTACTTCAAATTTTTACTTTCAGTTTTGAGTTTTTAATTTTTTAATAGGTTTCAGGCACAAAGCTTAGTGTTCTACCTGCGACTTAATGCCACAACTGATGGCTATTCTGTTAGCAGTATGATAACCTAGCGGTCTACAAAACATAGATTTCTAATACTAAAATAAACTACATTATTTATTTATAGAATTTTACATTTACATCAATTTGTTTGGCTATCTTCGAGCAATGGCTTATAAATGAATTTGGTGCAGAAAGACCAGAGACACACAGAACAGAGCATCAGCAGGAATAATGGTAAATAAATAAAAAAAGTTATAGATTGCTCCAATAATTATAGTTTGTGTCATAGTCTGTCAAAGCATAATACACAGTTACCAACAAATTCACAACCCATTAATAAAATAATTCACTAATTATAAGATGTGCAGGCAGACCTCCTCCATTTGCTAAAGGCCAGTATATAATATCACTGTGGTCAGTGTGAGTGGGCTGATTGCAGTCTGGCTGTGAGCCTGTCCTCTTTCAGGCTGTGGAAACAGCCAGATGAGCCACGCAGAATCAGAGGGAGGTCGTGTTCGAGTTTGATGAGAGTGGAACAGACGACCACCCTCCTTGACTCCAACCCACCTCAGTTTTATGTGGTGTTGTGTGTTGTGTAGTTTGGTCTTTTTAAAATTTTATTCCTATGCTTTTGGCCTGTTTTTGATCTATCGGCTGAAACACAGGTGAATTTTTGCTGTTTATGTTGTGGCGCCTATGTGTGCCTGCCGCCATTTGGTTTATTGTTTAACACAGCTTTTACCCCTTCATGTAGCCAGGTGCGGGACTTGGGATAAGATGAATGTGATGAATGTGACTGAATGGTGTCCATATTCCAACACCGTGGGGTGCACTGGATTGGTATGTGTACAATCAAGTTCCACGACCATGTATACTTGCTGAGTTGTGCATTGCATCTCTTCTTCAGTGGAATATGTCTCCTGAAAGATCAATAAATGGTATTGTAATGTGGATGCTTCTCTAGAAGCAAATGCAGAATACTAGATACAACTTATTGTACTCACTATTTAAAATATTCTTCATGTGTAGCATTTTTATGGTTATTTTTATGGTTTATTTGATGGTGGGTTTGTTGTTGGTAAATGTCCCTAAGACAGATGCTTTTAAGATGTTGCTTGCCATGAGTGCTACTTTTCAGCGTTTTGCAATATAGGCATATTCTATATCACAGATCTCCAGCTGCTGTCTCGAAGTCTCTGAACTTGCTAGCGGCTATTGTAGAGATACCCTAGGCAGGGTTTAGTTTTCTGCAGTTACTGCATGGGTTTCTGTGGGGGTTATGTTCCTGCAGTGTCTTTGTAGTTGTTTATGTTGGTTGACGCTTCCGTAGTGTGTGCCTGGATGGTATTCTCCTGACAGGAGGAGTCGGCAGTCTGCTGAAACATAGACGCAGCTGCTACCCGACTGGGGCTGGCTCAGTGTCAGGCCAATCTTTTCTCTTTTCATCACCACCACCACACCGATGAGCACACATCTGTTTCCTTTGGAAGCCAGCAGCATGCTCTGCAGATTTAGCAGCTTCTTCCTATTTCTTGCTCCCCTTTTTTCACTCTTTTCACAGTTCTCTCCTCTTTTGCTCATGCACGAATATGTAGTTTTTGAAAAGGTACAGTTTTTTTGTGTTAAAAGGAGGGCATTAATTACAATGTTTCCTAGAACAATTTCTAATGGAGGCAATGACATGAGTAACTGAACATCATTGCTCTGTGATACTAAACATAGGTGCCCAGTCTCACAAGAAATACACTGATAAGTTAATGCTAGTACAAGTTGGTGTGTGTCCTTATGTATAATATTGTATACTGCTGTATTGAAAGTTGCTATGGAGTGAAATTTTAAAGGTATTAAAGGTACAAAGATATATTAAGGATAATAATGACAGTGGAAATTATGAAATAGTACTGAATATAAAAATAAAAATATAGTCTCTCGAAAAGCATAATGTTAACATCTGTGCTGTATTTATATCACTCATGTTTTCAGGATAATGATGTCATCTAGATGAAAGCAGTAGACTTACTTACAGCAAACTTGTGAACAAATTTACATTAGCCTAGCTACTAAGCTACTCACAGGGAGAAGAATGATGGCAAATTGGTGTACGTCAAGGGAAATTAAATATAGTCGGTGCTACCTAATAAAAATGTCCGGGTGAAGGTATTCACTTGTCCTGCTGGGGTCAGGCATATAATCGTCCAGCAATTACAACATTCTGCAGTAAATATTTTCTAAGTGATCAGTCGTTGATTTCGCTACTGTGCCCTAGTAAAAAAAATTATATATAGCACCGTAAAAAACACCTCTAACTTATTAATAGTATATATTGTTTCCATTGGAGTGCTATTATTTCAAATCCATTTCCCTCTTGGATAGTACAATAACTTTGTCTGCTCATGAGCCTACACAGCCTTTTCACAATGGCTCATTATTTACCCAGTGGTTTATTTACCCTTTTTCCTATTCAGTCTTACGCCGATCTGTGTCCGCTCCAAATATCAGTTGGTCTAACCTCACGTCTTCAATCTTCATGAACTCTAATTATGAGGTTGGTAACAGTGAAGATACAGATTTTTTATCCTGGTTGTCCAGCACTCTGGTGCATCATGTGGCCATTTTGGGCTGGCAAAGCAAGAGTGCACTTAACCATACAGGGCAATAAAACCTGATAGCATGGCCAAGTTAAGTCTAAATAATGCTTTTCCCCATCTTATTTTACTTACTTAGAGGTCACAACAAGCTATGAGTAGTTACCATAGCCAAGGTAGGATATCCCAACTCGTGGGCATTGTAGGAAAGTAAGTTGGATGTTGATATTGCCATCAATTTATGGCTTCAAACTCCAAATAATAAATAAAATTGTGGCTGAAAATACAATCTTAAACACCAGGGCAGTCCTACATAACAAAATACATAAAACAAAAATAATAAAAAATAAATTCAACCTTGAATTCTAGCTATACTGCCCTCCTGTACCTGCAATTTTAAGACTTTAATAATAAATGGATAAGTACAATCAAAATTCAATCATATTTTAGACTGTCATAAAATGGAGTCATTTGGTGTGATGATAAAAATTGTAATTGAGAACGAAATGCATAAAATATATTTTTTTAACTTGATTTTTATACTTTTATGTTTATAGTAACTATACGACTGATTATGTGATTTTGTGACAAGTATGTGGATATACAAAATACATGTGTATTGCTTGTGTGAATATTCAATAATCAAATAATCATGTCCAAACTGAATCTCTATATTATTTCAGCGGCGGTAAAAAAAAAACATTTTAGAAAAATTCATAATTGAAGGGAACTCTAAGCATTGCATTAAAGCCTGAAGTGGGAATCTTATACTGAAATACTTTTATTATGTCTCCTATCTGTACTGAACCTCGCTAAGTTGCCTGCAATGTAGAAAAGAGAGGGATGGCTCACACGTGACTATGACACACCATGTATGTAACCAGTGCTGAGCAGCATAGTCCTCCGTATCTTAACCATTTTCATTATCATACTCATGGTTTCACATCCCACAGTTGTCATCCTAAACGGAAAATAAAACCATGACCCATACTATTCCCTGCTTGTTCATTCTAACCTTTAGAGGTTTCATTTGGCCATTTCTTCTGAATGCCTGCAAAATCACATTAAATTATTTGCTTAGCAGTAGTGGTTATTTTGGGAATGGTTGTTTGGTTATTTGCCAATCATGTTTGTTATTTGATATCTGGAGGTCAAAAGACATCTCATGATTAGTACAGTTATTAACATTTCATAGTTGTACGAATCTTAGTTTTGCTGCTCTGTCTCCTCATGTAAAACATTTTTTTTTTTATATAAAAAAAATGTGTTTTTGTTTCCACTGGCAACCAACTAAAAAATGTTTATAAAAACACATTGCATCTGGAAAGGTGCATCTTTAACACAGACAATTCATTTATTGAGAATATGGAAGTATTATATTTTTTAGTCCTCAGGGGCACCTGTGTCTGCTTAGGTTCATCAGTGTCAAGAATAGGACATGCTTAGCCCTCCAGCACCTAAGAATCCCCACCTATTCAAACCCACCAGACACAAATGCACGCACAAATCCCTTCTCTACCCCCAGCACAACTTTAGTAGCTCTCTTCCATTGGGGATAGAACTCGCAAAATTTAAGTAAACCAAGAAAAAATAAACTTAACTGCTGGATTAGCTATCAGCCAGAGGCTGCAGAGAATTTACACCCAGCGATAGTGTGGAATAATTGACTTTTAGTGTAAGAGTTTAATTGGAATTTGCATATTGCAGAAATAAAGGAATGTTTTCTTTGGAAATAAATATTAAGAAAATGTTATAACCTATGTGTGGTTTCATGAGAGATGTTTCATGAATTATTCAGTGCGTGTGTGTGTATTCAGTGCGTTTAATTTAAGGTGGAATTGTCAGACTGTAATTTTACCAAAATATCTGCCATATTTAAGTCAGTTACAGCCTGTTAACTAAACTAATGAATGTGCAGAATATGAGTATCTTTCTGTCAACGTTGATGTCATCAATGCCCTGGTGGAATCACCATATATTTTTTGTTATGAGTTTTTTTGGGTCACACTCATAACCCAACCGCTCTATTGCAGGCCTGACAAAATCAGGATTGCTATGCCTTCCCTCAGATGTTAACTGGAGGACAGAAGGTAAAGAGATCCAATGTTGCAATGAGACAAACCTTCTCGTTCTGAGCAACGATTCATACTGCTGTATGATTAATTTTATTGAGCCATATATATTTTGACTTATTTAAATCTGCTGGAAAGATGATGCTACAAACATTAGTTGTAGTCAAGAAACTTCTTCATAAAATTGAGTACTACCAAATCCTTTCTCAACCCCTACAGAGACCATAGCAGGTCACCCCCAAAAGTGTTAGACCGACAAAATCTGACCAGGTGAGCTATGTGAGCCCTTTGGCAGTCTCTCACTATTAACCCCTTCAAGGACTGAGCATAATTAGCAATTCAAATGAAACAGAAATTGCAGAATTCTTAAGTGACTAAACCAGGACGCAGTGGAATAATGAACATAAAAAAGGAAGAATAAGTTAAATCACAATAAAGCCATATGAAATAACAAAAACAGTAAACATCATACACATTTGGAATGCCAACTTCAATTATGTTTTTTAGGAAAGATTTATGGACAGCTAAAGATTCAGAAATTCAGATTTTATAAAGAAATGTTCAGCAGCCTAGGTAGAGAGGAGGAAAAGGCCCTGTAGCCAACTGTACAAAATTTAGTCTGGGGAACAGCCATAAGACCAACATCAGCATTGGCTCCTCCGTGTACATAGTCAATTAAACTATTGGCTCTCATTAAGCAATCTCAATTCTAATGACATAATAGAACAACATCTGGAAAGATTTGCGTCTGGCAATCAGGTACTTACCCAGTAATAGCAGTGGAACCAGCAGCTCCTTCCCCTCAGCCCAATGATTCCATATGTGTCATTCCCTCCATCCTTCATTCTCTACTTTCCTGCATGTGAGAGCCTGGCTGAAACTCACAGAGCCTGGCTGTTTCACAGAAATATGAAAATTCCAGCTTCCAAACCTTTGAAGGCTGCACACTTCCTTTAGCAGACTTGCTTTATTCCTCATTTGTTTGTATGTTGTGTCACCTCACCTCTTCAAAGTTTAAGTATGCATTTGATAAGGCAATCACATATTTATTAAATTATCAACAAATTAATCAGCGAAGACGGAAAATCGGCCTCATTGTTAAACTTTAACATTGAGTATTGACCAGTTTTATGTATGTGGAGTACACATTTAAGGCAAAAGTTTTTGTATTTCCATAGCATAACTTTGGTTAGGAACGTTTTTATTTATACAATCTGAATATTTACTGAAGCGATTTAGCTCAAGCACATTTCTAAAGGATACAGCAGACATACATTCTCTGGGACTTTTTGTTGCCCCTTAACAATTACAACATATACACTATAGCTTCAAGTTTATATATATATATATATTTATATATATATTTTTTTTTGCAAAGTAGCTTCTATTTTGGCATGTTTTTTTTTCCCCCCCACATTAACATATTAATTGTTGCTTGTGTGTCTAGCATGACTTAAGTGTATAGAGTCTTTCCTCAATACTAAAATACAATTAAGGCTAAAATACAATTAATACAATGTGATCTGCAGACCAGACGTGTAGAGGAGGAAGTAAGGGAACTCTGTCTGTCCATCCAATAGAGAAAGTTACTCTTAGCGTTCTGGCAAAGTCCATGGAGGCTTCAAGGAACTGAGGTAGAAAGAGAGAACAGTGTAATTATTTTTCTGTTTGAAAACAGCTGCAGACCCTGAAAGCAGGTGGAGACGGGTGCTGGGGGATGGGTTGCTGGAGGATAAAAAAAAAGGCCGGTCTACGGGGCTGCTGTCCCTCAGCTTTGTGGGGTGCAAGCTGTGAGCATTGTTGCCTGTTCCTGATGACAGGCCTAAGGCCAGGGCTACTTTATGCGCCCTTCATTCCTGTCACTGTGCCCGTTATTGATGAGGGAGGAAAGCAATGGTGGCCCGTCTACCATGCTCAGTCCCAACCCCCTTCTCCAAACCCTACCTTCTTCAAAAAGACAGCTAGAGAAAAGTTTGTGATACTGACCCATTGAATAAGAAGAAGTATTGACATGGCTGTAAAGAGAATTGTGAAAAAATCTGCAACACAGGGTGGTTGTATATGCAAATAAATGCTATTTTTGTATTGCATAATAATACTTAAATTTATAATAATAGCATAAAATAAGACCATAATATATAAACAGTTTCAAAGTAATAAAGGAAAATTGACCTACTAAATACTACTTTGTAATAGTGGAACAATATTTAAACTTTCCACACGCTACTTCTTTTCAGGCAGCCTATATGGAGAGCTAATGGTTGGCGATCAGCTGTTGATTCGATCAATGTGATTTACTTACGTCTGCTCATGTGATGGTGAGTAAGATTATCTCTGTCCTAGGGCTCGCTGAATCAGGCCTCTTTTGCAGCCAATGAAGACTTTGTGATATTTGACAAAGCTGACTCTGGAAAACTGGAGAGTGTTTAAATATCTCTGCTTTAGAACCTTCACCATGTGACCCCTTTTGCTTGTCTGAAACTCAGACACCTGAATGTAATCTTAATCAAAGGTCCTGGCCTTTGTCTCAACTACCCACATTTGGCTTTATAATTGTGCTGACAATGAAAAATGATTTTTAACTTGATCCTTCTCTTAGTGTGCAAAGCAAGCTGCTGAACATTTGGTCGCATTAGCCACCCTATTTCCTGGCTTGCTTGTCTGATTTTTCCATGGCTCTGTTAATTACGGAAGTTGAGAAGAAAATAGCAAAGTATTCTCTAATTCTCTAATCTTCAGCGTAAAAAGCTATAAAACAATAGCAATATTCCAAGCCAACAATAAATGCAAGATATGCAACCTTATAATATCCCCATTCGTACAGCTGGAGATTTACTGGAGAAGTTTGGAGTTTGGGTTAAGTACTCAGGGTTGCCATCGCAGTAGGATATTAATTGGTTTCTTGACAATTCTAGTACCTTCACCAATGCACTGTTCTTCTGTCACATATTTCCTCTACCCAAAATCGATACTGTTAGTTTCAATAGTGCTGTGTGCTTCATTATCCTTAATATTGGGACTGTCAGTAGATACCAGTCACAATGGGAAATCTCTCGTCCAACACTCAAGTGGTGACCAGAACCCTATGGCTGAAATGTCTAAAAGTACAAAAACAGCACAAAAATATGTTTGGTATCCGGATGTATTAATAAATTCTAACATTTTTTCTTAGTCAACAAAAATGTTCTCCATCCAGGACTGCCTGTAGTCTGAGGACATGTTTGTTTATTTTTTTAAATTTTATTCCACTCCTATTATAAAATACATACATTTTTTATTATATATGCTTTTCCCCCATATACCTCAGCCAATATGTTTTTAAAAAGATATATTTTCTTAATGTTTAAAAAAAAAATCTGAAATGGGAATTCAGAGAAAACCATGCCCTCATAAAAATTAAAAATGAGGAAAGTAGTTCTAGGTAGATTTCTAAATTTACAACAATGATAACATTCTGAATTAATTAATCAGTATTTACATTTTTTTTAAAATCCATACTAAATCACCAATGAACGGCAAACAAAATTGAAAATGTCCTGAAGAGAAGAGAAAAGACCTGAAGAAGCCCATGGTGAAAAAAAAGGATTTTGTTGTTAACATATGCAGACATTATAACATATATTATAGATTAAAAGTTTTAATAGAAAACAATGATGAAATAGTGCCGGTTTTAAATATAACAAGAAACCAAGATTAAAGGCTACATAAAAATATTATAGTAAAAGAAAATAGTAATAGTTTGTGATTTTTGACTTGCCTATTTGTTATCTGTTTATATTATTTCAAAACTGTTTTAAAAGTTAAAAAAATAAATAACTTTTTAATGCTTTTGAAAGTAAAACTAATTCAAAACACATTTTTAACGTGAACCTGCACTTGTTTTCTTCCTAGCACTTTCTTTCTCAGCAAGTTCTGTTCTTTGCCCTTACAAAGCATAATCATTCACCTTTTTGAGCAGCCAGGTTAAAAGATTTGGGGAGATCTGTAATATGCTGTAAGCACGGTGTACCCCTTGCTGGGTGTTGTTGGCTCTTTTACAAATACAATTTCAGGCTTAACTTCCTGAGCCTTTGAAAATTCTTACTATAGCATGCCCCGTCACTCTACAGGGTGTCTTAGCTTTAAAGGAATTAAAGGAGCCTAATATACAGTACTGATAGGGTGGTGGGGGGATTTGAGCAGATGAATAGGGGACACGTATCTTTGCGTCATGTATTGAGCCTCTGCCCCACAGAACTCTGCCTCTTAATACATATCGAAACAGGTTGTATTTCATTAAAAAGTAAAAGTCAATCAGTTGAGATTAATTTTGTTTTACCTCTTTAAACCATGTAACAGATATCAAATTAAAAGCCATTTGATGTTTCAATCCAGATTCAGATTTTTATTTAATGGAATGCAGATATCTCCCCACCCCATCATACCACCATGTCCCCAAAAAATAAAAAAATCCCGTCATCCTCCACTAACATTGAAAGCACTGATTATAAATTTCAAATATATAAGCGTGATTGTAATTGGAACAGTAATTTCTGATAATGTCATCTGCATAGCCTTCATATACTCTACAACTAAAAATTGATTTGGATGGGAGCAGGATCATCACAATCAAGATTGTGTTATTCCTAGTCTTTCCTTCTTTGGCTGTGGTTAATTTCCATCCGTCCCTAGGTAAATGCCAAATCTTCAAATCTTCTCCTCCTCAGAGCCACTCTCCAACCCTCCTGGATGGGTCTGTCATCTTATACGCTCTCTTCCTTGGTTGACAGCTCTACCATCTGCATTGATCCCAATTCCCATTAGCAAGGTAACGAAGAGGGACAAGAGAACGGGCAGGGTCAACAACTTAATTCAATCCGTGGGATTGCTTCCAAGAGCCGCTAGCACATGGACGATGGAGACAGGTGGGGGGGGGGGGGGTTGGGGGGTATATAACAGGAAGTACAGAGTCCACTTCTACACTAAGGCAAAGCTGAAAAAGACACAGAGGTGAGTCTGAAAGACACATAGAGCAGCGTTATTTGAAATTATATGTGGCTGCAATTGCAACTGCAAAGGAAGGAGATTAATTTGGGGTGTCTTAAATCAGGTGACCCATACAAACTAATCATTTTTGTTATTAACTTTATTCATTCTAACCATGTATCTGTAATTATAACTACAAAGAGAAACAGAACTGCATCAATGGGTGACAAAGGCATGGCAACTGAACTCCACAAAATCATTGGCATTTAATAAATCAAAAACCATTGGAGAACCATTGGGCTTTACTGCCTGTAAGCCTTCCAACATCAAAATGAGAAGGATGCCCTCATGATGGCTGCAACTGAATCAAGGAATCTTTTAAAAGGATTCTACTGATTATAAGATATCCCCTGAGAACCACACTGATGTAACTAGACATTAGATAACATAATAGATCAGTGTTTTAAATAACAGACTTCATATTTGCTGATGAAGACTATAAAACAAGCCCAACAGCACAGGACGCAAGTGTTGGCAGAGAAAACGTGAACATCAGTTAAGGATGTAAACATATATACATATTTATTTATTAATTTACTTTTATTGGGGTCCTCATTTGCAGGGAGCTGAAAAGTTGGCAAAGAGGATTGATTGAATTGGAGCATTGTCGGACATAAAGTCTCCGGTAAAAGGCCTAGCAACATAGCTTAATCTGGATTCTTGGTGTGAGTTCAGCAGAACTCTCTGGGAAGTACTATTTCAACACAGTAGTAATGTGTAATTAACATTTTAGTGCCTCCTGAACAAAAGCGCAGCTATTTACTATTTACAACGTGCTGACTACTGAGTTTTCAGCAGTATGGTTGGAGGATAAAAGAAGTGAAAGATAGTCAGAAAAGGACTAGAAGGGGGCTACTGAAGATAACGGGAGGATGGTTGGAATGTACAGCTCTGCAACATCTGAGCAATACAGTCAATCCATGATGCAAGGCTTAGTCCAGCAAATGGACCAGTGCACTGCCATTTCTGGTCAGGAATAATCTTGTTTGCCATGGCAAGTCAGTCAGACAAGCATGAGGGAGGAGCTGTGTGTGAGTTTGCTATGCACTATGGCAGACTAGAGAGCTGAGCAAGGGTGATGAAGAGGACAGGTTCCAGAGGAGGCTGAATGTAGAAGGAGTTAAATCCCCAGTCAGCCCCCAGACCCCATGCCTCCGGGGGGGGGGGCCCCCCCCCGCCCCGCGCGCCCAGAAAGTTGAGAGGTTGTGGGGAAGAGCGAAAAGC
>JAOYSI010000231.1:0-18473 GCA_025775065.1 Hiodon alosoides | reverse complement strand
TATATATATAAAAAACCTATTCAAATATTTAATACCCCATAATAAAGTGCATTAGTTTAAGGTGCTTACTGTATTAAGTGCCAGAGGAAATCTGTCCATCACCTCCCTCTCACTTTTGGGGGAGTGAAAAGGAGGCATCTAAACTGTGCCCAATACTGGACCAGCCTTCCCGCCCCTTGTCCCTCCACCCACCCTCTTCCCTAGCAGTGCACATTCCCTATAAGGTGTGGTCATTTAGACGAAAAGGCCTCAGGTCCCGACTAAAGCTCAACGTTCTTGCAGCACCGTGATCACGTTACAAGGATGTTGGGTGCTTTAGCCATGTAGCTATTGCTGTGGATCAATAGTCCTCCACTGTCTCCATCTCATTCAGGCTCAGCCTGTCCCCAGCACCATGGAAGGAGTATCCTATAGAAAGAAAAGAGAAGAGGGGGAAAGAAAGAAAAAAAGTATCGCATTACGTCAAACCTTTTGTAACACTCTGCTGTAAGCCCTTATGTCTCAATGACATATTATTAAATACATTTATTCTCTCTGTACAGTCCGTAACAAACCGTCTTCCGATAGCACTCATAACTGTGAAAGACTGAGGAAACAAAAGCAGTTCAATGACTTTCACTTTCTACAATTTGACTATAGAAGAGACAAATGACTCAGATGAGACAAGGATTACCTAGGATGCTAGGGTCGGAGTGCATCATTGGCTGTTTTTTCTTCATCTTGCCACTCTGTCCGTCATACGCGCTACCCTTACCCACGTGGGCCGACTGAAACACGGACTGCAAGGCGCTGGGATTGATACCCCTCATCGAGTCCTGAGGAAGAGGAAGGGAGAAGTTCTCACTCCAGAGTAGCGTCTCATTCATCAGATACTAAACCCTGCTTAAATGACAGGGGAACCCCATATGTGAAATGATTTACCTGTAGAGGGAAGTTCATTGCCAGCCCTGCTACTTCCTTTGAAAGCTGGTTAGAAATAAGACGACAACCTTTGAGGAAGACTCGTTGACTCGCACTCTAGCATCTTCACACATGTAACAAAGTGTGATTTGATCTAAAAAACAAAAACCACCAAGTTTCCTCTCACCTGCAGCTGCTGCCTCTGGTGGTTGGCTTTCTGTTTGGCACGCCGCTCCAGGAACTGTTTGGCAAACTCTTTGGCTTCCATGGTGTCCCCCAGGTATGAACGAATAAAGTCGTGCACCTCATAAGGGGATTCAACTTCCTTCAGGTATGCCACTATGGTGGCGACTGCAAAACAGAGCCAGAGCAGAAACCACAGATTACAGGTTACAGTAAGACTAGACTTCGCCGAGTTCAAAGCTCTAAATTACATTTAGCATAAAAGTGTCCCTATCGGTGCAAAGGGATTCATTTTGAACGAGGGAGACATGCACTATGCTTAAAAAGAGGAGAAGATCGAAATTGGGGATAGAGAAGGCAGCCTTACCATCGAGGGAGGAGGAGTTATTGGCAGAGGTATTGAGGGCGTGCATCATCTGCTCACACCAGGTGGTGAACCCGTCCTGCGGCTTCATGCCCTGCAGCAGTTTCAGCAGCTTGTCCTCCTCCTCAGTGCGCTTGCGTCGGTTCAGCACGTACTGCTCACTGCGGACACACAAAAGACAGACCGTTACCATCACAACCATCTAACAGGCGTCTAGGGTTCACCCGAGGGCCAGATGACAAGCACGCAGGGCACACCTGAGGGAGGGACTGCTGCGGCTGCTCTTGAGCCCCATGTTGCGAAGGCCAGCCTGGTTCTTCAAAGCCTCGTCCCAAAGACCCATTCCACTGCTCCCGCCGCCTCCCTGCTTGCCCTCGATGCCCCCTCCAGTCCACAGGCCCCCCGTGCCGTCACCCCACTGGCTTCCCAGAGACGTCATGCCGGAGCTGCCCATGGACAGGCTTGCGTGCTAGGGGTAGGAGAGACAGAAGCACTGGCTTAAACACTGGATGAGGAGCAGGCCGTCACTGCCCCCAGTCCCCCTACTCTCAGTGCTCCACTCACCCTATCCCTCTGCTGCTGCTGCTGGACTCTCTGCTGCTTGTGGAGCTGTCGCTCGGCCTCCTGCTGCAGCTCCAGCAGGGCCTTCCCGGGTTTGGACAGCGCCGCCGCAGAGCCCCCGCTCCAACCGGACCCTGACTGGACCGCCTGCTGCTGGAGGAGCTTGAGGATCAGCTCTTGCTGCCGGCACTGCTGTGGGCAGAAACACCAGCTGTTGTGAGTCTTTGTACACGAGCGCACACACTGAGGAAAAACATCATGGTACGCCACTGGAAAAGTTCTTTTGAAACTTTCTTCCACAGCTTTTATTACCACCACGTTGTATGTAGTGCCATGTAGCATGTTTTCTGTATTTAAGACTGATGTGACATCTGGGGTTTTGAGCTTTCCTCCTCCTCCTCCTCACCTGCTTGCGTCGGAAGAGCTCCTCTTCTTCTCGTCTCTTCTTCTCCTCCCTGCGCTTCCTCTCCTCCTCCTCACGCTTGGCCCTGAGTTCAGAATCTCTCCTCTCGAGCTGGAGCTGTCAGCAGGACAGATTCGGTGAGGCATCCACCGGGCTGGTGCAAACAATTCCTAAATGGATTTAGGCAGGGGTGGTACACCTTCACGGAAAGGGGGTGATGCGTCTCACCTTCTGCAGCTGTTCGAGAGTTGGACCCTGAGTTGAAGAATTCATTGTTAAGTCCCATAAACTGGCTTCACTGCCTGGAAAAAAAACAAAACATTGTGAAAACATTGTGAGAAAAATGTACATAACCTCTAAACTTTAAATACAGGTTGGGAAATTGGTCACATAAGTACCTACCTGATGGCTGTGAAGCTGAGGTATGCATGTCCCACAAGGATCCCGTATCTGGCACTGAGACCGATCTATTCATTGAAGGCATCATACCCTCACCACACCTGTTGTGGTATCATGCACATATAAGAGAGTCAAACTCGTATTCACCAACGGGCAAATTCTTGATATTGACTGAGCAACTTTCCATACGCAAAAAATGTATAATCATTCTCACCCGTCTTAAGAAATCAACACAAAATACAGACCATAGGAATCGCAACATAGTTAAAAACGAATGGCTGGATAACTACCGTGTCTTGTAAATGTTCTAAATCAGTAACACAGACAAGGGGTAAACCGAAAAACCCCGCCCTGCCGGAATTCATCAGAAACCTAAAGACACCGCAGGACACTCCGGGTGGCGACGCACGCAGACCCAGGTGAGCCACACCTGTTGATGAGCTGAAACAGCTGATGGTGCTGGAGCTGCTGGTAGAGAGCTTCTGCAGCCGCCAGCTCCTGCTGCTTCTTTAACCTGTCCTGGTCCAAGTTCCCCTGCAGGACAACGAGGATGTGAGCTAGAGGGACCAATGCACTGAGCCTGCATGCTTAAAGAAAAAGCCCACCACAAACCCCGACAGGCCGTACAGTCTGCAACAGTGCACAGAACGGCTGAGACCAACATCCTGGCACACACCATAATACCATATCTACTTTACAAGCAAACAGTCACTCCACATCGAACAATTCCCCCTCTCCGTAACCCTTTCCTCCCAATGAACACAAACGGCGCCCCAGCCACTCCCCAAAAAAGAGCTCTCACTCACAGCAGGCCCCCTGGGCGGCAGAGTGGGCAGGGGTTGTCTCACCAGCAGGGGGGGGGGTGAGGGCCCCGGGGCAAAAGGCACACGACCCCACATCTTGATGACGTCTCCAAGGGGCTGGAAGCCCTCATCGCAACCCCTTTTCACCAGCAGGGTCATGGAGAAGTAGCCTGCCTGGAACCACTCTGACATTTCTAACGTGGTGAAGGGCCCTGGAAGGAAAGGGAAACATGGGAGGAGGAGGTGACCTTCACCCATAAATGAAGGAATGGAACCACCTACAGATGACTGCAAGTTGTGCTGATATATACAGTCATGACAGCATTGGGTGAGATTCTGAGGCACTGTTCCACCAAAAATTCCACCAAATTTGTAAACCCCCATCGCAATAATACACAAAAAACACGGGATTGAGGTCTAGTGATTGAGAGGGCCGTGGAAGACACAGGAACTTTTCTTAGTGCTCCTCAAACCATCCGGTGACAACACAGGTCCTGTACACTTGCCTTTATCCTCACTGAAGAGCCTCTGTTTGGCAGAGCAGAAATTCTGCATCATGGGATTAAAGACAATTACTCAGGCCTCAATATATCTGTATAAATAATTGAAGATACCCCGGGCGGCAGCTTTTTGTCCTGAGAAAAACGAATAGGAATCGGCAGTGGAGTGAAATGGTTGAGTGTACCCATGTTTGTTTGTGTTGGACCCTGGATCTTCTCTTGCGAAACCCTAGTAGTAAAACTCCGGAGTGTGGCAGGGAAGCAGCGGCGGTGTGGGTGAACGCGCCAGCTGTTTGGCATCAGGGTCTTACCTTGGATCTCGCCTTGTGGGTCCTTGTAGAACCATTTCATAGCAGCCTCGTGGGAGAGCGGCAGGGCAGCGGCTGTGTTGCGGCTTTCCTGGAGCGTCTGCGTGAAGCACTCTTCCTCCAGGGAGGTGTCCTGCAGAGACGCCACCATCTTCTCAGCTTCCTGGAATAAAGGAACAAACACAGAGGTAACAGACAATACCGCCGATTCCTCTTGGTATATTGTGTTTCCAAACTTTATTTGTTAACAAACAGCAGTTAACTAGGTAGCTAATGCACCCATGAAAAGATGTTCAGTGGAATATTGGTTAACTTAAGATATATAAATCAAAAACTTATTGCCTTGTTTTTCTCAATATATTTTTGCTGCATAGTGGGAAGCTAATTAAATAGCTGTACTCTAAACTTGAGCCAGATACTTAAATCCAGTTTTTCCTGCCTTTGTACCTTTTTACGTTTTGTCCAGTTCTTAATGCAATACGATGGAAGTGCCCAGCAAAATATTTGTTTTCGTTGGCGCAGCTACCTAATAAAAATAACATTACAGTAATATTCTGGAATCAACATGCGCTGTTGGCTCCACTTTAAGTTAATGTTCATTTTCCTTTTCCTACATGTTGCGTGTAGTATTATTACTATGGATTGATTACTCCATCATCCTAATCAAGAGGTGAATACTGAATTCTTAACATAAAATATAAATACTTTACTTTCTCCACACACACACACACGATAAATTGAGAGGCATACCTGTTGCAGGTGCTTCATTCCCTCTTCATCCTCAGTGTCACCCCCCAGTGGCGGGAGGTCACTAGCAGCAGAGAAGGAGAGAGGCGGGGACATGGGGGCACCGGGGCTCCGCTGGGCAGTGTAGCCGGCTGGTACACTCACTGTATGGCAAAGACGCACAAAACGTTTCGCTATGCTATTACTGTTCTCTGCTCATCCTACCCACCGGAACACAACTCACAGAAACAACGCATGAGTGTACCTTCACTTGGCATCTTAGGGGCCTTGGCAAAGTGACTGTTTGGACCAGAGGGCACCTGGGGTTCGATGGGGGCCCGTGGAAGTTCAGAGGCAGTTGGGACAGAGAAGCTAGGGGGAGAGGGCGGGGGAACAGGTTTCCCCTCCTCCTTGCATACTATGGCTGCCTCCTTTGCTTCTGATGGGGAGGCTTGGGGACAAAGAGTAAAGTTAGAAAAACGTTTTGCAGGACACTGGGGGGGTGTAAATTTGTATTGAAGACCTCTACATTGAAAGGTTTATAATTGAGTCTGACACGCGACCTCCCCATTCTTCACCTTTCCCTCTGTTGCTCTCGTTCCTGTCCAAATCAGGGCCTTCGTCCTCTTCCTCCTCCTCTTCCTCCTCTTCATCCTCCAGCCCCTGAAACTCTAGTTCCTGTTCCTCAGGGATGGGGTCTTTGGAGCTCTTCTTGAGAGGGGCAGGGGTGCAGACACACAGAAGAAACGAGCATGACACATCATCACACACTACTAAAATAATTTAATACCATGTATGAATCATATTATTTAATTCATATACAACGAAAGGTGGAGGATGCAGATGTTCTGCCTCAGGTCAGCCAAATAGCATGTAGCAGTGGATTTTCCTTGACAGCCACACGGAAAGAGGCGCGCACAAACACCTTGATGGGGAGGAAGGCCCCAGAGGAGTCGAAGGTGCCCATCTCGCCGTCTTCCTCGTCGGTGCACCACTCGGGCAGGCCATCCCGATCATCCTCCAGACCCTCGCTCCCAGCTCGCCGCCGGCCCCCTTCCGGATGCTCTCGGAAGTCAAAATCAAATTTCTTGCGCCGCCCGTCCACGGCCCCACCGTGCTCTCGCCAGCCTGCCGAGCGAGGCCCCCCGTCTGAAAGAGGGAGAGAGCCTTGTAAGAGACCAGACAAACACAGAGACAACATGGCTACAGTACAGGGTGGTGCACGAAGCGTAAATACAGGGCGGTGCAGTGGCACTAACAGAATTTTTGCCATACTAGTAAAGATTACTTAAAAATCGAAATAAAATTATACTCTGAAAGTTGTCCTGTAAAAACGGGGGTACGTGAATGAACAAATCCTTGATGTCGAAAAAAAAAAGATATACAAGTTAGCGGGTATAGGAGCTGAGGAATAGCCCATGGCTAAATTTGCTTAATTTGGACACGGACTAAAGTACCGTCTCTCCTGCCACCCGACAGCCTCCAGCTGCTGCCCAGCTCGCCCACTTCCTCCAGCTCCTGCTCCTCCCGAAGAGTGCGCCAGTTCTCGCTGTTTGAGCGCGTGTAATCTTTCCGCAGTGCCAGTCCCGCCTCCTCGAACCCTGCACGGGTCCCCTCCCGGCGGACAGGCTTCTCGAAACGGCGCTCGCCCCTGGGACAGCGAGAGAGACTGAATGAGCGACATTCATCTAGAATGCCCAATACAGCCACCTCTACAAAAGCAATAAGTCAATATAACAGGGGCTGTAATCCGATCTAAAGTTCTCTCAAAGGTGGTCAGGGGGAGCCCATCTGGCAGTACACAAACGGAAACAAATGACCAAATGTTACGACAAAGCCAAAACAAACGACGAACCAATTGGGCCATACATGGAAAGGTAAATGTACCTGTCGTCCCAACTTTGGCTACGATGGATTTCTCTGGAATTTCGGCTGAAGCCCAACTCTCCGTCCTCAATACTTCTTTGGTAAAATCCACTTTCGCCTCTCCCTCGTCCTGCACGTGAACGCACACACAACAAATAGTAGCTCTTTACATTTAGATAAGAAAAACTGAACTCATAATTTAAGAAGAAAGCTTAAAGCAGAAAAAACTGCAATAGGTCATCCTTGGGCCCCAGTGCTTCCTAAAGCAGACACCACCAAACACACAAACCAGCTCATTAATGACAAACTTCAATGACAGCCTTGCAATTGGTTGTGCCTACCTCTGCCGCCCCTCACGCTGCCTCTGCCCCTGGCCACACCTGCTGGTGTTGCTACGCCTGCCTTTCCCATGAGCCTCAGCACCGCCACACTATTCACAGACATGGAGAAGTTCCTCTGCAAGAAAAGTGGAGCAGAATAAAAACAGAAGAGTTTGATTGTGACTGTAGGTGCAATATAAAGAATTTCATTTTTATTGCTTCCCAAGTAAACCGTTCCCCAATTTCTTTGAGGAAATCACAAATTTTGTTAAAAATGACATGTGGCATGCACTCCTGCGATGCCTGATAGTAACAACACATTATGAAGTTGAAGTAGAACTGCAAAAACTGAGTAATGAAACCAGAAGATTTTTTGTCATTATGTCAGAATCTGCTGGATGATTTTGTAAAAACTGCTAAGCTTGCTCTCTTTTTCAGTTCTGGCAAAGGGGTAATGGCATCTAAGAGGGGGTGGGTTCCTGTCCAAGCACTCAGCAGGCTCTCTCCGCAGCTCCCCAGTTCAGACTATTGCTCTGTTGGCAACCACACATCCCCGTGGGCTCGCGTCGCAAATTTCCGGATCCTGACGTGTGCGATTGGTGCCATCGGGTCCCAGTGGGCGTTAGCGTTGCGCGTTTTCAGACTGACCTGCTCCTCCTCAGTCAAAGGCACGAGGGCCAGTGGCTGCTGGGGCTCGTCCTGCAGAACAGCAGCAAACTCCTTCTCCTGCATGTCTTCTGGGATCTGCTTCCACAAAAGACGGAGCAAGGCGGTTTTTAATAATGTGCACAAAAAGGCCCTACAGCCTAGCACCACCCTAACACAAAACGACCACCCACGACTGTAGGGTACCTTCAACCTGCATATATAACGCTGCTTAAGTTCTGAAGTGAGGTGACCTACTCACCTTGTTGTCTTTAACATAAAGTGCTAACATCTCTTCCCGGCCGTAGCGGTACTCGGCCAGCTTGTACTTTGGCATGGCGGGGGAGGGGGGAGGGGACGTCACACTCCCCCCACTGGATAGTGCACGGAGCCTGCGAGGAAAGGAGGCAAGAGTCATCTTTGTCATCATCATCAACACAGGTAATGTGAGAGTTTTAAAAAAAAGGTATTCCTCCAATCCCCTTGAACTGTTTATAAAGAGACACAATAACCAAGCTCAGACAATCTGTAAAGCCAAACTAACAATGAATCTATGACTGACCAGAATCAGAGCAGGTTAAACACAGCGACCAGTCAAAATTTTTCATTCATGCTTGATACTCAACCAAACACTATTACTGTAATTAATCTTTAACTACATGTACATTTCGACAGAGGAAAACCAAGTGCTATTTGGATAAACACAGATTAGATTAAGATATAGCTGACACCGTTTTCTCTGACGCAAGCGCGCGCGCACACACACACACACACACACACACACACACACACATACGTTTTATGAGTAAAGCCATATAATGAATCTTGTTTTGAAGGGAACTTGTTTCAAGGCATGAAAAGGAAGCGAGAGAGACAGACAAAAGACAAAAGAAAAACTTGGAGGAGAAGTAGTAAAAGAAATATGGTCCCCAGGAGGAGAACTTTAAAGCTGAGATGATGTGGTGGTGAGGAAAGTTACCATTCTGGGCCGAAGTTGAGAGTCTCAGCAGTCATATTCTCTCGTCCGCAGGGTGATATCTTCCGGATGGAAAATTTGGACAAAATAAGTTATTCAAGCCCTTGGGTCTCCCTTGACAGCTTACAAAACTCATTACAAGCTAAAGCAACATTAGAAGCCTTGTTCAAGATCGGCCAGGTGCCCTCACCTTTTTCGGAGGAGAGGAATGGATCAGGCTAGGTTCGTTCTGGGCACAGAGCCCCAAGTGGGACTGTCGTCTCCCAAACAGTGAAGGTGCAGCTGCCTGAGTCAGGGAGGTGGTGGGAGGAGGGACTGAAGGGCAAGAGAATGCTTGCCACCACAAAAAAGAAAAACACTTCCCCACAAAAATATAGGAAAAAAAATATAATACTATCAATGACAACACAGATAATTATAACAACAACAACAATAATATCTTCGATAACAGCAAAAATTAGAAAGTTGAAATGAGCTGATGGAAGCTTCTCCTCTTCTAGGTATACTCTTTACACAGATCTATTTCCTTCCTCTTCGCCAGACTCCTGCAGAGAGAAGAATAACATGAGCATGCAGAAAACTCTTGCCCATAATCACATCAGCTCTGCGAAAACTAACTTGACCTAACCACGTTCAGTATTACAATAAATACAGACAACAAGAATAAAGATACGGCCGACAGAGTCTGAGAACAAAAAGATGGTTATATTTTCTACTTCTTCGGAGAAAATCTTGCCCTAATGATCAAATCAACAGAACAAGCTTCGGTCTTGAGTCCACATGGGTGCAGCAGATTAAAGCTCCAAGCAATGAAAGATTAAAACAAACACGATGTCTAAACTCGTTTTATAACAAAATATATGCAGTGCTGACATCAGCACGTTTTTCCGTTTAACTCATTCAAGTGTGGATTTTGATATTATTCTTGTCAAATAAAACCTTACTACCTGACTGTGTTGGCAAAAACCTAGTGAGAATAAAAAATAAAAACAGTATCACAGTTCAATACACTTTAAAAAAAAAAAATTAAAATAAAAAAAAAAAACTTCCCCCACAAACAAAGACCAATTTCCATTTATGCTTTTGGAGAGTTTGAAGACTATTGAAACCCCTCATTCTGGTGACCTTTATAGGAAACGCATCCACAAATTCACTACCCGCCTTGTGGATCTGAAGAAAAGATGTATACAAAATTCCAATGAAAGTGAATAAATGGAAACTGCAAGTTTTGACATAGAACCATGATTGAGAGGTGATTGTCTGGTCAGAAACAGAAGCCATATCTGAAAATCTTTGATCATATATATATATATATCCCTCTCTCTTTGGTCTTATTCGTGTCTGTTTGCTTATTTTACATGCCCATGGCAGCTGAAAAGCCACAATGTTACCAACACTTGAAGCCTGTACCCACTGTCTTTTAGAACTTTACAACAGCCTTAACTCTGGTATAAAACACAAAGACAGCCCTAGAGCTAACTCCATGTAAAGGCTGGAACACATGCTCTAGCATGTTACGCAATTGCAATGGAAGCTGGTTCAAATTCCACTTAAAAACAACTAGTGGCCAAAGGCCTTCTGCAGGTGCCCCCTGCTGGTTGCTCATCAAGGCCACCATGTTGGCATGGTCAGTAACATTGAACAGAACACTGGCTGTATCTCTCCAACAGCAGGTTAAGAGTCTATGACGGACGGGCGGGCGGACGGACGGACGGGCGGGCGGGCGGGCACGCACGCACGCACGCACGCACACACCAAAATAAATAAATAAATAAATAAAAATAGGGATTCCGTTTCCCAGTTTAAAATAGCATTTTTTGAGCAAAGTAATATGAACTCAAAAACTGCATGTTACGATGCAGAATGCGGGTCAAATGCACCTACAAGTTTAAACAACTACGTGAGCTCCAGAACTAACTAAAAAAACCACTGCACTTGCCTACATTCTCATTTGCATTATAAATACCAAACTCATCCACCGGAAAAGTAATTGGCAGAAGCTGCAGATATGCAAGTGTGTAAAACACATGACTGTTAGAAGGTCGAAACAAGCTAGAACAAGAAACAAAGAAACAAATTTGTGCTAATAGTCTGCTAAAGTAAGCAAAATATCAAAGGCATAATCTTCCGAATCCAACCACAAAATATTTAGCATTTTATATTCCAGCCGCTCATATCAATGATTTTGATACCTGATATTTGTTACAGCAATGCATCACCAGGAAACTTCCTGCAAGCACTGCTTATTCATCAAAAGCTTAAAAATGACCTCCTCAGATTTGGAATTTGCAACCCTGTGTCTCAAAAAACTCCATCAACACAAAGTAGAAATGTCAAGCTACTGTTAGATGAGATTATATACATATACATATACATATACATATACATACATACACATACACATACACATACATACACACACACACACACACACACACACACAGCAATTCTGTGCTAAAATTTAGACGTTGGTACAGAACTATAACTAAAACACAAACAGTGAGTTGCCACAACATACCTGAGCTCAACCAGACTCCAATGAGCAAAGCCACTCATACAGCATTCGACAAAAAACACATGTACATGCCACAAGATTAAATTCCTGAATCTGCACAGCACAATGTAAAAGTCAGCGTTGCGTTTTTGTCAATGTTTACCGCCATGCTGGACAGATTGAAATACTGCAACCTTCTGAGTATCCTATAACAACAACAACAAAACACCTAACGAAGTCTCTGATGTTCGCAATAGAAATATGTGAGCATGGGATGAGGGGAATGTGTTTTTGAGATTAAAATAACGGAATAACGCAGCAGCTTTTCGAAAAGTGCCTAACGTGGAAACACCGAACTTAATGTTTACTGCACCTTTGCTTGTCAACCAGTATTTACTATTAACTATCATTAAACCATGACTCGAATAGGAAACTGTCCCGAAATGCATTCGAACGCAATACAAATAGATAACCACATAAATGTAAGCGTTTGCAATGGATCTTTGCTGTTGTAATACGCCAATAATATAATGTTAACCAAAAATTCAACAAAAATAATTCGGAAAACAAACCAATCAGCACAAGTAAATAAATCTCTTCATTAAGTTTATATGTCTATGGTCATGTCTGTAATTAGTAAACGAAACATTAATAAGACCCTGTTTACAAATCAAAGAGTTGAAACGACAACACTAAATAACTTGACACTGGATGTTGCTAGTTAGCAGCTAACGCGCGCATTCCAACGGGCCTTGAATGTTTTTTTCGCGTTGTAAAGCACTATAAAATGTTCAGCCAGTTAACAAATATTTACAAGCAATGGGCCATTAGAAGTAACAATTTGGAATTTTTGTGGTAATACTAGCCATAATGCTATATGGATGACTGAATACGCGTCCGGTAGACATGGTTATTTGCCAATTTCTTGTAGTAATTATCTAGCTGGGTAACTCATGTAAAAAAATTTGGATAGTAATTTGCTACCTTTAGAGACACGTGCCACACTCTACTGTCCCCGTCTCGTAATTTGTATGATGAGTGATAATAGCATGGCCTTAAAGAGATTGGTATGGGCGGTATGGGGAGAGGGGCGGGGTGACAACGTGAACTTGTCCTTCCTGTCCCTCTTACTCATCACAGCTTGCCGCCATAACTCGAGAACGCTGGTTGCTCCGGCCTTCCACGGCAACTTGGAAAACGTAAGTAAGTCTTACGATGACCATAAACTCACAATACACAGTGACCGCACCCGACAACATCCACACGTAAAGTAACCACAACTTCCTTATGCATTTCAACTGACAAAGCTTTTCCAAAGTTAACATACTTTGCACCACATAATGATTATTCGGCGCTTACCTTCTTTTCTCTAGTGTTAGGAAGCTAGAAAGCTTGCTAACGTCAACGAGCTCTTCTATAATTTCAGTAGACTTTTTGCATTTAAATCCACTCCTTTGTATATACGTTTGTATATTATTTGTTTTCGTGTAATATCTACATCCAGTTTATCGTGTAAAACAATATGTTATCCAATCGGGTAAAAACTTGTGTATATATATTTTTTTATTTATTTATTTATTTATTTCTCCCCTCTCCAACGTTGGCTGCGTGTTTATATCTATCTAGCTCGCTCCTCTTGTTTGTGTTTTTAAAAAAAATGGCCGTCCTTCTCACACCACGTGACAGGAGAGGCCAACCAGATGGGCTTTCTCCTTATTGGGTTACTGGCATTGCTACCCCCTTCACGTGACATAATGCGTTTCACGTCACCTTAATTCGCATTTACGAGGTGCCTATCCGTTACATTTGAATTTAGTTTATTTTTCTGTTATTGTACAGATATTAAAAACCAGGGAATGTGAATATGTGAAATTTAAAGTATTACTATAAATATATCGATCAAAAATAGCTATTTGCAGACTAAAACTAACTTCGTACTTGGTTAAATTCAGACCAGTTACCTAGTCATTGTAATGCATTGAACCAAAACCAAAAGTCTTAAAATGGCACCAAGCATTTGGGAAATTAACTGTATACAAACGTAAAGCCCCTTTTAACATAACGTATTGTGGTTGGTAATACCGCTTTCCTTTCGTCCATCAGACGTATTCCGGTTCATTGCGGACCTGTAAGTACATTATGTTCCGGTTTATCATGTGCCATCTAGGAAATCGAATACTGCCGCATCGTTGTCTAAGAACTCATTTTTAAATTTGCATCTGTGTTTTTGAAGCAAAGTACCGAAGTAAGTGATGTGTACTAAATAAAATAAAATGAAACCCTAACAATTAAATCAGTGCGTATTCGCTTTTAATGACATTTTTCGTCGTGACATGCATGGATTCGTATCAGATACTGTATGATGCAAACTGGCGATTCCATGAAATTGTGGTTTGTCAGGTAGACTGGCTTTACCTTGATAATATGGTAACTGGAGTAGTTAATACCTGAACACTGATGTGAATTTACTAATCGTGGAAGCTCGGGAGAACTTGTCATACCAATATAAATTCATCCCAGCTGTCTGCACAGATTTATGTCCTCGTCGTAACCATGTCGTTCTAGTTACATTGCCTCGATAGTTGCTATGGCCGAATCCTAAAGCTTATATATAACTGACAGATTTTCTGGAATGATGGGCGAAGTGTAAAGGACCGAAGTTGTTGTCGTATTTGGCTATGAAGACAGCTATAATATGGTGCAGCAGTATCAGCAATCGGCATCTTAGCCTATATAGTATGGTTACTATAGTTTATTATGTACATAAAAAATGTACTGACGTTTACAGAGATATTTTTCAATTCATATTTTACTTGTATCTTAATCTGAACAAAGCGTTAATGTCCCCCAAACGGACTATGGCCTTTAATTGTCTCGACACACTGCCTTGTCTCTTTCAGATAGATGGCGGACACTTGTGGTCCAGCTTCCCTGCCTGCGTCTCAGGCTTTGGGAAACCCTGTGGGGGAGATGGACTCTGTTGAGTACACCCTCCGTAAACGGCTGCCAAGAAAGTTGCCCCGGCGACGGAACGATGTCTATGTCAACATGAAAACAGATTTTCGAGCCCAGTTGGCAAGGTGCCAGAAGCTGCTTGATGCAGCATCTGGACCCCGGGAGATCTGTGTGCATGGCCTTGGCCTGGCCATCAACCGGGCTATCAACATTGCTCTGCAGCTCCAGGCCTCCAGCCAGGGGGCACTGCAGGTTGCAGCCAACACCTCCACTGTGGAGCTGGTGGATGACCTGGAACCTGAGGATCCCGACGAGGCGGGCCTAGGTGGGGAGTCACTAACGCGCACCCGTAATAACTCTGCCATTCACATCAAGGTGTTCTACCCTGACCCTCAGTAAGCCAGGTGGCGAAGATCATAACATTGCGGTACCATTGGGATTAACTAGACAGACTGGATATTCACACAACTACATTGCATGTTTCCTTTTTGAGACAGACTGCACACCAACACGAGTGAGGTTTTTGTGAATATGTATATGTATATGTGTATGTTCAAAGATGGAAGAGTCTGCAACAACACCACGGAAGGCTTTAACCAAAAAGAGAGACCATAAACAGTCACATGAACAATTGGTGGATCAAATTTTCATAAATTTCTGTCATATGAACATGGCATGTTGTCTCACCTGATGTGATTGGAAACTAAACATTGGTTATGCCATGTTTTTAAAGTTTTGGCATCGCCTTTGAGCTTGTAGCTTCTATCAAAATCTGAAACCTTACACGCTTTAACAATAAGACTGATATGATTTATAATTGCATGATAAAACAGTAAACTGAGTTTAAATTTGTTGCAACTGCAATCAAGCACACCTCCTTTGCCGGCAGCCTTGTTCAATGATTGGCCTTTGAGTCAGTAACTGAGTAACTTTTTTTTTCTAGAGTAATGTAGTTTTTGTTAATGTATTGTTTAGAGGCAATGGGAACTGTATGCATGCTGGCAGAATAACAATTCCAGTATTTATATTGTGGCATTGTAAAAGGTGTTACTGTTATTTTTCGGCATTCAAGTGTAAATTACATTAAATTGTTATGTTTTTATTTTTCTTGGTTCTATAAAATAAAGTTGATATTACTGATAAGAAAATATTCTTAACTGCTTTTATACGTCATATATTTTAAATGGAACTAGAAGTTACAGAGAGTGGCCAACATGGCAGCTTGAGCACTTGCTTACTTTTGATGGGGTGTTATTTTCAGCTGAAGGACGTGTTTACACTTCAGGTTAATTTTGATCGTTGTATGTGAGGTTTTGCAATCAAAACGGATAGGAGATGAGTGCTTGATATTAAGGTGAAAAAAGGCCAGCAATGCTAGCCCCATTGTCGTCTTGACCAGTGGTTGTCATGATGACACAGAAGCTCTTGCCAACTTTGACACCGTTATCAGCAGATGGGGAATTTCCTGCTCTATCTGTGACTCAGAGTAAGTTACTGCTGCAAAGAACAAAAACAATTCTGATAAGGCTCTTCCTCCTGCCCAAGAAATCCCTTTGTACTCGTCTGAGATGATCTCAACCCTCTCCGATCTCGAGATCCCATGCAATTGAGAACTCGCAGAAAACGAGGTAAAAAAACCTCAAAAATATTAGGGTATGATCTCAAGAATGTAAAGGTGAGGGTTTCCAAGCTGGTCTGCCTATTGAGAGAGCCAAACTTAAGGATGTCGTTAATGTTGTTCACCACCTTGGAAAAAGGCGTCAAACCGACAACAGATCTAGACTCATCAGCCTTCTGATTACCTCGAGGATCGACCGAGATGCGCCGTGGAGTGCAGCTAACTCATCGCACTTATGGGACCACCAATTGCAGCTTGAAGAAGACTTCCCCAAAGAGAACTTTGAGAGAAGGGACAAGCTGTGGCCGGCGATAAAAAGAGCGCAAGATTCTGGCAAGGCGTCGGTGGGTGTGTTCTTTTTGAAGGAGATTGCCATGTCTATCGGAGAGATGGACCACGGTTTCAAGATCTGACACTGAATGTTTCCTAGCCATTAAGAGAGCTTGTCTGGTTAAAACCTCACACCACCTTATGGTGCATGACTTAAGTTAATTAAACAACAATGCATTGCGATCCTTGTGGAATGGGTTTTCGTTTTATTTCAATTTTTCTTTATAAGTCAAAACCCACATCCATTGCTGTTTATGATCATGCTGAATATGTTCAATGATAGTTGGTCTTAATATGCTGCTGCTCGGTTTGTATCAGCTAATGCACCGGATGTTTGCCAGATGTTATAGCTGCTTAGGCTATTAGTACTACCTAGACTCTCATTACACCATCATTGATGTGAAATTTTGGCTGTCACACTGGGGTAATGACGTGTGTCTGTCATGCTCAGCTGGGGTTACTATGTTGAAAAACAATTTTAATGATGATATTCTGATTGTGATACTTCTGGTCAAGGATAATCATCTACGGATACAACTCTAAACCTGAAAATACATCATTTTCTTGTGGGTGTGGATTTTATATTCCTTTTCTAAATCCCATAACCTTATTGCTGGGTGGTGGTTATAAAGTGGCTCTTAATAATGCTATTGAGAGATGGCCAGCTGGACAAGCCTCTTCATAAGGATCCAATTTAGAACTTTTCATAGGTATCATTTGGTGAATATTTAGAGGGTTAAGTTTTCAGATGACCGGTCCTCCACCTGGAGTAATAAATATGTTGGTGTTTGGGGAGTGAGGATGCTCTCTATTAGTGGTGTTCCTGTCAAAGAACAAGACGCATATCTAGGGATTGTTGTAGCGGAAGACCAAAAACTTACACTTAAACTTGAACTTACCCTTAAACTTTAATCCTATTACTGAGTAGAGTAAGAATACATTGAATCAATGGTTGCAAAAAGGTCTTTCTTTAAAAGGCAGAGGGTTACTCACTATGGCACAGGGCATCTCCAGACTCTTCTATGCAGCAATATGTCTTTATATTGATAATAAGATGGGTAAAGCTAATGGCCCAATGGTGTGTTTTTCTTTCACAAAAAAAAAGAAGGAAAAAACAACATTAGTAGATCTGTATGTTCTTTATTTGTGTTATTTAACTATACATAAATACTACCAGGCCAAGCATTATCTAAAAAGCTTTAAAAAATAATATGATATATAAATATTACTTGTTCTTTTTGTGATTTGCGTCTTTGAAACTGCTCCACTCATTGTGGCACTGATCCTATTTGAAGGTGTTATAGCAAGATATTTGTATATGATCAGTCATATCTACTGTCATTTCTCTCTATTCTTGTGTTTTATCTTTTATCTTGGGGATTGTTGTGTATACACCATAGGTGCTGTTTTGTATTGTATTCATCTATGCTATGTGTTTTAGCATAAAGTTATTTTATTTTTTAATGTATGAAGAGAACTATAAGTTATGTGTTGAAATGTCGCCAACTATCCACTAGGTGACATAACACCTCAAGGAACGGTTGAGTATTGCTCTGCAATTTGACATAAGCAACAACCAAAAGTCCACAAATCTAATTAAAGAACAAACCCTTAATACATTGATTGTCATTTGAGTCCGGATACAGTAGAGGCCGTTTATTATTAACCCATCGTTTTCCAGCCAAAGGTTCATTTGAGAGGCATTTATATGGACCAACTATATAGTCTACACTAGTTTTACAAAGTACGTAATTGAAGTACTTGTTACAGGTGAACATAACTATGTAATAGATCAGTCACAAAACACTGTACAAGAATATAGGGTTTTATAGGCCAATATGTTTTTTTTTTATTTCTTTTTACATTAGGTTTAATATATACAGTTTTGCTCAAAAGTGTGCATACCATGGCAGAAATAGTGAAATTTTGGTATTGATTTTGAAAATATGATTTTTTTTTTTTTAACTTTCTTTTATTTAAGGATAGTGATCATATGAAGCCATTTATTACCACATAGTTGTTTGGCTCCTTTTTATCATCATATCATCATAATGATAACAGAAATCACCCAAATGGCCCTGATCAAAAGTTTACATACCCTTGAATGTTTGGCCTTGTTACA
>JAOYSI010000230.1:0-18478 GCA_025775065.1 Hiodon alosoides | reverse complement strand
AAGAGCACGTCTTTTTGTTAAAGCGGTGTCTGAGTCTATGCTTGAACCCAGCAGAGTAGTAGCACTCCGACAAAACGTTACAATATGCACTCATGCACGTGTTTCTTAAAAAAGGCAAAGGTGCCAAGTGACAGAACTGTGATGGTAACCCTATTGATGTTGGCAGAAAAAGGAAACGGATGGGTAATGTACTTCCCTGTGGTTCAGCAGAGTTGAATAATTAAAGTGAATTGTGTAATCAATACCAGAATATAATTACATTGATATCCTACAATTGCAACTGTAAATATCCATATACAGAGGTTTGAATTTTGTTCTTAAACAAGATTTCAAATCAGACATAGCCATGCATGAGGGGCTAAATCCACTTTAAATTATCTTGTCAGGTCAGTGGATTAGAGCGTGCTTTTTAAGAGGGTTTCCTTTTATCTAATCTTTGTAACGATTACCTGGTGACTACTGATTGTGCCTGTGTAACCAACGTGTTATGGCACACTCAATATCAATATCAATACTAAGTAGTAATCGTACTCTTGTTTTCGACTCGAGGAAGTGACATCACATCTATAGTTAACTTGTTCTCAACGAGTTGCACTTAAATTGGGGCTCATCTGGTATATTATATTATATAAAACATAATATATTAATATTAATTATACCCAATGGTAATTTCTCTCTTTCTGTTAAACTCCAGGTTGGCTGGGTCTTTAACTAGTACCCTTACTACACGCACTGATTAAGATGATAACGTTGCACTGCAAACTATCAGCTGACCGATGCAGGTATTGTTCCTTATTTTTGAATCTGTAACAATCGCTTACTGTTTTTTGAGTAAGAGTGTGTTGTACGTCAAATGCTATATTATGTGGGTATATTATTATTATATTATTATGTGTATGTTTTTTTGGCACATTCTCTTCCACAATGATCACTGCTCTCCAAATTGAACTAATGGCATATCTATATTATTTTTTTTCCCTTTCTAGTCTACTTGGACTTTTCTGATCATAATCACTGGGAAACCTTTTGAACCACTTCCCACAGGGGACTTTTCAAGGCACCTGGAAAGAATAATAATGAAAAAAAAACCTCTCTATTTTTCCCGTCCAGAAACAAAATGAGATTTAGTGGGAAGTGAAGAGATCTTTTAAGCAGAGGTCCACAGTGTGTGAGGTTCCCTAATGACCATATGAAGGTGAGGCCCTTAGTCAAACACAAGGTGAGCACATGTTGGTGATGGTCGGCAGAGACTTATCAAAATAATGAATGTACTGTGTAGATATTGTGTTTTCACTAAGATTTAAATAAAATAAAGCAGTAAATTGCTTCAAAACAAATATGTTTTTCTCTAGGTTTAATATATATATAATGGACACGTATCATACTGAGTCCCATAATTCCTACAGATGAGAAATATTCAAGTAGCAATGACTTGGAGGGGGGACTTTGCATGGACTAGGAAAATGTATTTTGAAAACGCTTGATCTGTAGCCTTGAATGTCGATTAGTCTGCCTAGTCAGTAGAAAGTGTTCCCAGAGCATAATGCTTTTGCTCAATGAAAAGGTGTTCAGAATAACCCAAGTGGTGCAAGGGATTTCTTATAAAAGAAGAAATATGTAAGTTTCAATTATAGAGCAAGTCTGAATTCAGAGAGCATATTTTAAGGACTGAAGGTCCCAGAGATTAATGATTTAAAAATGTAAAAATCAAATTTTAGATTTTTCATTTAGTCCCAGCCCTAATTTTACAAAGACCTGTTGTAAAACCAGGAGGCAAGAGAAGGGTGCTCAAGATCCAAATGATTATCAAGAGTTCTTATGAACAGTCCTTATTCAAGCTGTTTATGCCGCTAGTCAATAATCAGAATACCCCGTTCAGATCATCCATTTGCCCTTCAGAACTTCACAAACTCTGGTTACAGGTAGGGCTACATTAAATTCAAAGCAAACATGTTATTTTATACTATGTTAAGCATTTAATAGTTTTTGCTGTATATAGACTGTATTAAATAGATATTTAAAAGATGTTAAGAATAAGACTAGAATAGAAAAATAACGAATGCCTTTTGAATTAGTAGCAGCCCCAAATAACAATGATGCCTATATGAATGATAATATAGTAATAGTGTTTAATAAATCTATAAATAATGTTTGTAAATCTTAGGGTGAAAGTGTTCTCCCCTAAGCTTTCTCATATAAGTATAGCTAACTAGCACTTTTCAGTAACGTATGTCAAATTTCTCCTTTATAATTTCATGAGCATGGAATGACTAATTTATAATAATCAGTTTCAGTGTTTCTAAAAACCAATGATAATACAAGTGTTCAAAGTTAATTTCAGGTCTTCTTCGATTCCCTCAAAAGCTCCTAGTGTACGAGTTGCATGAACTAGCTAGAAAGGGGAAACGGATGGTATGTTTAGAACACGTTTTTCAATTTCTGGTCTTAGTGTTTCGTTGTGGTGAGGAGAGTACATTTAAGTGAAATGTAGATTGTACTGCCAATAGCTATGCAATGCATTGTTTAAAAGGCTCTTTGCTCTCTGTCTAACAGTGACATACATCATGTTTGTCCACTGAGAGTCACACCTGCGCATGTGTTGGCATTAATGCATGCTGTCTACTCATCATCAACCAAAATATATGTATAATAAACATATTATATATATTCTCATATTCCATTCATATAATTTTCCCCGCTGACACTGAAAAATATCTAATACGTTTTATGTATGGCATTTTGATTCATTCTGATTTGTAAGTCATTCTCAAACCTTCTTGCCCAATTTTTTAAAGAGCCGATTAGTTAGAAGTGGGATAGGAAAAGGCTTTATGGATGGCTGGAGAGAGAGCACCCCCATTATCATCTGCAGTTTCCAGGAGCATCTGCTTTTGCATCCAGCCATCCTAAATAATTACATCACAGTTTGCCTAGTAATACTGCATTGTGACATATCTGTGGGTCTTGCCCTGAACAAGCTGAAGAACAAGATAATGCTTTTGACTCTCCTGGCCCCATCCTGCCATCTGACCCAGATACCCGCACCACAGTTTCTGACACTGCAGTCGCACACACATAACAGCTCATGTGTATGTGTAGGTATATTTCTGTTTAGAAAAATGAAGGAGGTCTAAAGTTTTATTCTTTATTTTCAAACACCTTTTTTGGATACATTTTAAACATCTTCCCTCATTATCTCTTATGTCCTCTTGATAGTCTTGCTTCATAATAGACCAACGCTTAAGCTTAAACAAAAAAATACCAATCTGGTATTTTTTTTTTCCTGGGGTCCTTCTCTTTGTTTTGTTTCAATAAAGCATTTCATTATTTTGAGGGGGTATTTTAGCTCCCCTCCTGGAAAGGTTAATTGATTTTATCAGAAATATTTGGGCAATAAAAATGCATGCACTTGATAGATATATACATATATGTATTTTTATGTTGCAGAAAGAAACTAAACTAAATCGTTAAGTCTGAAAATAAGAATAACGTTTTATTGAATAACCAAGATGGTATTATCCCGTATAATTTTAATGTAGGGGGACCCTCTGCCAAAGGAAACAAGGGATAATTTTGAATGCTAGCACAGTTGGAATTCCTTCTGTTAAGCTTGTTGTATTAAATTAAATGTAGCGCATTTTTACAATCAGATTGTCGCAATGTGCTGTGCGGAGGGAATTTTCAAGAGTGAATTGAAAAACCAGAAACCCCAGTGCCAATATAGGGAAAAACTCAAAAATCCCTGACTCCTGGAAAATAACTGGACAAAAAAAAAAAAAAAACATTTTTGCAGAGTTCAGTAAAGATGGCAGATGACATTCCGGTTGGGTGGTTCATGTCTAGTGGTTGTAAGAGGTTGCTGAGGTAGAGGTTGAAGTTGTCTTGTAGCTGAGGCGCCTCAACTGGTTGCTCTGAGAAAGAGACAAAAGGAGAGAGAAAACATTTACTTGAGCATTTTTCTGAAAGAGGATGAGCTCAAGAATAGGACATATGGCTATGAAGGTGGCTATAGACCCTCTCGTCCCACTAAAAAGCAAAACTCATTAAAGGCTGTGCTTCTCGTCACCTGTTGGAGGGATGAGAGAAAGCCAACTGGGGTAGGCCTTCGAGCAGAGGTGCGACAGCAGGAATAGTTCTTATTAACAGAATTAGTTCAGACCAGCCAAATGCTTTCATTAATCGCAGCACCCGACTGTTTGTGAGACAAAATATTCTAGCTTTAAAAGTAGAGCATCTGACTTCTTTACAAGATTTGACAGTCTGTGTCATAATCTTGGGGCTCCGTATGCAAAGGCATACTCGCCCAGATTTTTTAGTGATTCTTGGCGAATAATTTTGCGAAGTGAACTCGTTTATTTAGAAAGTAAGGAAGAGGGCTTGTTATTTATTAAAGTTATTTTTTTTTATGTTATACAACTTGGTAAGATTTAATTAAAATGTATTTAAATAATTGATCAATTAATAATTACAATTTTGAGTTATTTAATACTAATTATTATACTTAGTAATATAATATTTAAACTAAAACTATTCTGGAGAGAATATATTAATTTAGGCTTGGTTGAGCAATTAAATAACAAATTGCTTTGACAACAAAACATGCAGAATTCCACACAAATTTTTGACTAAAAAAAATTGTTTAAAGACAGATTGTTTCGCTGTTAATTGACTACATCACAATTCCAGTGAGTCAGACGTTTACTTACACTAAGTTAACTGTGCCTTTAAGCAGCTTGGAAAAATCCAGAAAATGATGTCACGCCATTAGGCAATTAGTCAGTTAGCTACTGATAGGCTAATTGAGTATTTTGAGTCAATTGGAGGTTTACCTGTGGATGTATTTTAAGGCCTACCTTCAAACTAACTGCCTCTTTGCTTGACATCATGGAAAAAATTTTAAAAAAATCAGCCAAGACAACAGAAAAATAAAATTAAATAAACTGAGGACCTTCACAAGACCATCCTTTGGAGCAATTTCCAAACGCCTGAAGGTTCCACGTTCCACGTTCCACGTTCCTCTGTACAGACAATGGTACGCAAGCATGAACACCATGGGACCACACAGCCATCATAGCGCTCAGGAAGGAGACGCATTCTGTCTCACGTAGTACGATTAAATGTCAGGAATTGTGAAAAACTGACTTTAAATTGATTTTGTTAAGGTGTATGTAAATTTCTGACTTCAACTGTATGGGTTTATTCAAGAACAAAGGGTTTAATAAATAAAATGCCTAGACAGCATACATGAGGGATGGGTTTTAAAGTTTAGGATGAAGAACAAAAACCTTGCTGACTGCACATGGGTAGGCCATTGGTCAGATCAAAGGGAAAGTAAAATGGTGCATTGAGAGGTCAATGTGCGTAGATTAGTGAGAAACAGGTCACACGCAGAGTGTAAAGTTAAACAACATAACACATTTATCAAAGAGATAAGTAAATGAACACAGTCATAAAACTAAATATTGCCCAGGTATATCACAGCCTTATGTGAAAGTACCATCTGCTGCTGTTTCGATGCTGGCACAAAAATGCATTGGACTTCAGAATGTCATCCGGACAAACCTTCTTGGTGCAGGAGAGGGAAATGTACTTCTCTTGGACCGTTGAAGACCATAGTCCCGACATTTTCAGATTTAAGAGAAACAAACTTGCCCCAATCAACTAATTGTGTTCCTCAGTGGACTCATGGTCAAAATAGTTTTATTATTGCACCCAAACATTTATCTTCTTCCAATCGCCATTCAGCTGTCTCAACATTGATGACTTCTGAACTATTATTTAATAACAAATTATCTATGTTTCTGTTGACATTGTTGTAAGTTTGGAGATAATAAAGCAGTGCCAGACTGCAAGGGCAGGGCTAGACTGCAATTGTAAAAGTAATTAAAAAGCAAATAGCATGATAATTATTCTTCAATGAGGTTGAAGGAATTCCACAATCTCTTTATAATTCTGAAATGTTTTTAGTTTTTAATTATTTTCCTCAAGGATATAAATCCATTACATGAAATTAGTTAATTATCTCAAGATTGCTTTTCTATTTATTTCCTGGACTCCAATTTTGAGCCATGAAATGTTAATGTGAATGTGTTTTCTTTTCTTTGGATTTTAATTTTCCTTATTTTTACCTACACAGATAACAGGAGTTCAAATGGAAATGTGTATAATGCTTCCAAGTTATATAACCATGTTAAACACTGTTTTAATGTTAATATAATTTGTCACTTTCAGTTTCGCACAATAAGATTTTTTTCATTAGTCTTGCCGGGCCACTTAAAAAAACATTTCTCATTTATTTTCCTTATCAGGTTTGAATTGGGCAGATGCGTGTCAAATACAGCTTACTATATGCAGATTTGATGTAATGTAAATTATGAAAATTTAATTAGTAAGGATGCAAAAAAGGTAATTTCTTTTCCAAAAGTATTTTGGGTGGGAAAAAGTGTCAAGACACAGCCAATGAAAATCTTAAATGGAAAAGTCAGAAGAATGATCCAGCAGGTAGCTGCTAAGCATGAAAAAACCAAACACTGTGTTTAAGAATGTATTAAAACACCATTTACACATACCCCGATTGAACATCTGCTTTCATATTGGAGTGAGCAGCATGGGTCTCACACCAGTCCTTTGTCCTAAATAACCAAAATGCTCGAGAGAAGATTTGCTTGGAGAATTGCCCGGGATGACGCAAACTTTAGGTAATCCTAACCAAGCATGCGAGGCATCCGGTGCGATAGTGCCCCAGCTCTGAGCCTTTGTCTGTGACTGTGATGGATCCCTATGCATGACATCCGTCTCCATAATCATTAGTGACAGAACGTGCAGCTGCTATTGATCTCCTCTTAATCATCCTTAATAAGATAATAACGATGCTGAAATGAATAATGAATCTCTGATATAGTTGGTGGTTTAAAATTAGGGGAGTATTTGGTTGTGTGGCATTGCGTGGGCCGGGAGATGAGGCAGGGCTGGTTCAAGCTTCTGTGCATCCCATAAAGTGGTTACGGTCCTGCATGTGTGACCAGAAAGTTTCAGCTTGCGCTGGACTGTTGAGGAAGGCACTGAATTGCTTCAGTTAACCTCCTAATGTAGACACAGGGTGGGCTTGGGTAGTGAAGATCTCATACTAAGCTAATGAAAAATAATGAAGTAAAATTACACTGCTAAATAATGTAAATTAAATCAGAATACAGGATTTAGTAAATACATAAATCTTGAATACACATGCCTAGTCTGTCAGTTTATCATCACTTATAAATAGTGGGGGGAAAGATCTTTTCAGCTTTGAAAATACTTAAATACTGAAATGCTGGAATAGTTTGTGTTCGTGTCATAAACTATTCTCTCAACTGAAAATTGGTTGGTCTAGAATACACTAGTTTCGCCCTGTAATTTGCAGTAAACAAATTATATGGAAACAGTATTATTAGGAACAGTAGGTGGCAGCTACTCGGAAATGTCATTAATTCTGTTCCACCTCCACACTTTGTTCTGATAAAATGGATGATTAGTGAATTAGACTGCATTCTTAGTTAATTTGATGCACAATATTCCCAAAAATTCTTTATCAGCAGGAGCTCCTATAACAATTATATGTCAGATTCACTGATGATCAATACAGAGTTTTATTACCCTCAGCCCCACCACTGTCTCCCCATCAACCTGCATTAGAAATGCCTCACAACCACAACCTTAATGTGCATCGTAGAAGTTGCTATTCCAGCGAAGTGACTGGAATAACGGGAAGTCAATCCCAAAAAATCAATTTGTGTAGCTTTGTACCAATAACACAAGTTGTGATGTAATGACTGCAAGCAATAAACCAATGACAACCAAATTTGTTTGCACAGTAGTGTAATTTCCACCCCAAGATTTCAATAACTGGAAATGGCATTAAATACGCAAGGTAAAACCATAGGATAGAATAGATTTTTTGTTCAAGAATGGGAACAGTGGCCACCCTGGGGCTCTTCTGGCCACAATTACCAATGATGTCTTCTGGTTAGAAACCTTCAAATTCCTGATTTTAGGGTTCAGTCTGCACTCAGAGTAGTGTCTTTACCGATTGTGGTTGCTAATGTGATATATCATCTTATCAACATTTACATAAACAGAGATCCTATACTAACTTGTGTGAATGGAATCAAGGTTAAGGAATTTAAAACCCACAGACTGTAAACTATGTCCTTTTGGGGCAAATATATATATATATATATGTATATGTTATTTAAAAAGGCTTACTATTATTATTTATGTCAAAAGGCTTACTTGTTGAAGAATATGTAAGGATCAGTGACCTATTTCTCCACAAATGTATGCTTCTGAGCATCTGAAATGGAATCAAAGACAGTATAATTTGACAGAATATGAAGCCGCTGGGCTTCAATGTGGAATGAACTCCAAATGTCTCCTGGACCCGGGGTTCCTATCTTTCCACAGCTTTCATGTCCTATAAATAAGGAATTAATTGTTCCTTTTAAAGGAGGTGAGGCTGCATTGAGGAGATAAACAAAACTGACATCCCTTGGGGGGGGGCAGAAATAAATAATGCTGTCCTTTTAGCTGTTCTCTTCAATATCTTAAGCAGAGAATCTAATCAATGTCTTGCCAGAATTCCTTTTTCCCATTTCCAGCAAAGCCACTTTCCAGTTATACATTTTCATAGCTTGCTAATATGCATTACTAATTTCCAGCCGTTACAAATGGATCACTTAACAAAGCAGAGTAGTCTCTTGTTAAGTGTTCAGCTCTTAATTTCCCCAGTGATCACTGTTGAGCAGCTGACTTAGGGAGACAGTGGCGCCAGTGTGGGCGCATCACATCAAGGCTAAACACTGCCGCTGGCTTACCTGAGCTATCTTGTAATACACGGTGTGACATTAATAAATCTTTTCTTAATGTTTAATGAAAGTGCTTGTTTTGCTGAAAATCCAAGATAAAGCAGCACCAAAGCACTATATATATTATTTGAGGAGCAAATACTCTTCATTAGACAAAATAAAAGCCACGTACAAGCCGTTCCCATTGACCCCTGGGCCACTCATCACCCAGTTTCTTGCGGTTGGACGCCGAGGTTGCTATCAAAAAAAAAAAAATCAGCTGCCTGGGCTTTCCACACCTCAGCTTAATCAGTATTTTTCCTAAGTCTTCAAATAGTAATTACTCTTTTTTTTTCATTAATTAAAGGGATTAGTGAATGCTGATTGGATAACACGGAAAGTCTTACAATGTTTCTGACTTAAACCTAGCACGTTATTTATCAAAATACGGAATCAAAATCAAATCCTGCCAAATCCTAACTTGTAATTGTGGCTACCACCTAATTTGAATTATTAATCTTCAGTGTCTAATTCATATTCTGTAACTGGGTATCTTGATCACCGCCTTTGTGATGGAGCACGCTCCTGGTTTGGTGCTGTTCCAGTTGTCTGTCACAGAAATATTTATGGTTAACAATATTTGCTGGTTACTACATTATTACGCTTCAGTGTTTTAGTTTATCTGATGTTTCAGAACAACTGGCTCATATAAAAATATAACATAATTTACGTACTGTAATTAGACATTAGATTAGAGGGAGCACACTCCACGCAGTTCGCATAATGCATGCAATCTGTCTATCTGCATAGTAAAATAAACATTATTCACTCCAAAATAATACCCTAAAACCTTTATTTATTTATTTATTTATTTATTTATTATTTATTTATTTTTGTTTACTTATCTGAAATATGTTTTGAAATATCCTGCTTTGGTCTCGTGTGGTTGGTTTAATTTCTTTCTTATGGGAATGATGTAGGACCTTAGTCAAACAAGAATTTTAGACATGGGCTGGATTTTATGTCTCCAAGAATGTTTTAGCATATGTGACTTTGAGTGGAAATTCCAACAATTTACGCAATACAAGGGTGTGGAGTTTCCTAAAATTACCAAACCTCACTATCACGTTAACACGAGGTAATAGCTTATCATTAAATGAAATCAAACCAGATCAACTCCATCACCAGCAGGTTTCAGATATGCGAGTTTCAGAGTGAGGTTTATCATTGACACCGGCTCTACAATTTCTACTGAACGTGCAAAGCTCTCCAACCAGATGGTATCTTTGATGCTGTGCACATGGGGCAATGTCATAAGAAGGATTTCTGGAGCACCGTCTGCCAGAACCTTTCCAATGGTTAGGAATATCAAGGAAAAAGAAACCTGGCCTGATCTCCCCACTGGGTAACACCAGAAACCCTCCATGTTTTGGTACTGACCATAGGGCCACTTAATTCAGTATTGCAAAGTTACTGGCAAATTTTCACCTCTAAACCATGCTTGTCCCCATTGCCCTGTTACCCTATCTTCCTTCATGCTGTTTGTCCTGCATTAAGGAAGGCTATATTGCCTTAGAATACCCACAGTCCCCTCGCATTGGTGGTTAGTGGTGGCTGCTGAATATAGCAATTTAGAGAAATGGCTGAGACCTGAAATGCAAGTCAGTTCTTGCTTTGCTCTCTGCCAACACCTGTTTTAGCATGACAAAATAATGTAAAGGATGGTACCTTTTTAAATGAATGGAACAGCATCTGAAGCCACTTTTTAATCAGCGAAGCTAGCTCCTGGTTTTATATCTGTCTCCGAACCATCCTGGATTAATTATTTGGATGACTACTTTTGTGGCCTTCAAATACTTTAAACTGATTCGGATTTTTGCACTAACTCTATTGCGCTTTCTGGATGTTCCCTAGCGGTGCTTGTGTGCACTGGATAAGCGCTGCATGGATCAAAGTGGTGTAGGTCCTGTCTTATTTCATAACCTAATGCTCCTGAAGATCCGACAGCTTTGGATTGTCGGGCCTTAGGTTTCCAAGGTGATATCTACTTTCCGTTCTTGGTTGACTGGGCTTGTAAACACGTTCACGCACAACTTTTCCTTCTCACGAATAACTGCTTTTTTTTAGCTTAGGGTAGAAGAAACCAACCACATATCATCTGAAATGAAAGGGCCTTAAGCACACTGAAACATGAAAAAGTAAAAAATAAAAATAAAATATTGTTGTGGAGGATACGCGTTTATTTTTTTCTCAGCCCCTTGACAAGGGCTGTCATTTCCAGCCAATTTGAGTGGTTTCACAGAGCCAAACATTTTTCATAGTCCCATGTTTTAGATGTTTTCCAGCTGCTGAAAACAACCAATCCAAAGTAAATTAAAGTTTAAAACTTTTTTTCAGATTTCCATTTGCTAAAATATAAGAGCCACCCAAATGCAAAACATGATGAATAAGCTTTTAAAACAATATACAGATGGGGCTTGTTTTTCCAGCCAGAAAAAGCTTGTCAATTTTGCCACTTTGCAGACGCTTTTATCCAAAGCTACTTACAATTTCACAACATACAATTTCTACATCCACTTACAATACAGCTGAACATTTTCCAAAGCAATTCGGGTTAAGTACCTTGCTCAAGGGTACAATAGCTAATAGTTACGAGCCTGACACCTCAACCAGTACCCTACCCGCTGGCCCTCAGAGGGTGACGCCATTGCTTCTGCTCCCCAAGACTCCTGCCTCACTGGACAAAAAGACTCAAGCAAAGACATTGCTCCGCCCACCCTTGCCTGGGTGTGATGAACTACACTTTGGCTCACTTTGGGAACATTAATAACATTGTTTGGCAAATAGTGAACATTGCTCACTTTATGTAAACCAAGCCACTCTGCTGGAAATTTTGAATATAAAAAAAAAAAAATACACTATAATAAAAAATGTAATTAATATGAGAATTCACTACACAATCCATATTCCAAACAATAATCCACTGCAGAAACACGGATGGCCTAAAATGCGAAACAAAAATACATTAATTGCATTTCTTTTTAACTGAATACCATTCAGTTGATTATATAAATACTAGGTTATTAATAATAGTCCTCAGATGAGGACACATACATACATATTTTATTTTGAGAAACGTAGTATTTACTTATTAGTTCTTCTAAATAGGAATTATTGCAATACAGTGATCACTCAGCCAATCCCCTCCTGACAGATGAGTCAAAGGATTTGCTCTTAACATCAAAACATTCTTCAGGTGCTGAGTTTTGTCATTGCTGTTCAAAATAAATGCACAGCTCTTTGGTGATGATCAAGCATCCTTGGCTGAGCAAATTTGGAATCTAAGGAGCAGCACTGCCAGCAAATAAAAAAAATCCCCAAACAAGCCTCCGAATAAATGTCAGGTCTATGTGGCTTATCCTGTCACCTGAACCTGCACCTTTTCTGTTGTTTGTATGATGAGCAGTATTTTGCCTTATATATCTTCTGTGGAAGGCCAGAGTTGAGTGCTTCCCAGGGGACTGGATCTTTCTCAGATTGTTTCAAAGGTAATTAATTTTCACCTGAAGAGGTAAGCATTCTTGTGCAAACGCTGGGTTGACATGAATTGACTCGGGAAAATAAATAAGCCGTGCTTATTGAACGAATGTTGTGGCGCTGGCATGCAGATGGTGTTTCAGTGCCGTCGTATTAAGCAGGCGACTCAACTGCAGGCACTCATCGTCATCTCACCTGTTCTTTACATGCCCTCCGACTGAATTGGTATGTCGGTTGCTAGGCACTTACAAGCCTTTGTTAATGAATGGGCCTCAGGAATAAGATGATTCACCTCACACAACTGCTAGTAGCAACTCCATCCACATGTAACATGGAATTTTAATATCTGCCTATTTTAGTTTTTGTCCTTAAAGTACACAGTAGTTGTCACACTGGAAATGGGGTACAGTTAAATGATAAAGAAGGTCATGACACCATTATCAAGGTGCATATAGAACACAAACTTGTGTGCTTGTATAAGGTAAACAAATGGAAAGCTGTGTTTATATGCATCTTTTTTAATAAGAGTCTTCTGAGCCACAATACACAAGACGAAGAACTTTACAGACTTTACTGGAGGTTGAAGTATAAAATGAGCTGACACTGTTAACCTGTTAAAAGTGGAGCATTGTATTAGACCTGAGAGAAATATTGAAGACTTTTAAATGTAGATATTTGGACAGTAGCCATTTTAATTCAACCAGGCAGACAAGATGAATAATCACCATTTAAGACAGCATAAACAATGCATGATAAACAACAATGACAACAGCGTGTTCAATGCTGTACAGGGAATGAAAAAGAATGCACAAGCTAACATATTATTATTTTGTTTAGTAATCAGTTTTCCTCATTTGATAACTGGGGTTCTATACCTAGCCCTAATGGTGACATAGTCTGAGAAATGCCACACACAAAAAAACGCACTGCTCTATGTGCTAATTCATAATTTTAGGTGTCAGACATTTTGAGCAATATTAGTACCGAACCATTTTGCACCCACCCACCCAAAAATTGCCAGAGAACACCCGGTGCTCTTTGTCTTCTTGTCTTCTGACTCCCTATTAGTAAAGAATGGAAGACAGAGTTGATTGATGGGAATGGATGAGTAGAGAGGATAAATCCTTGTCACACTGACGTTTAGTACTTAATTTCTTAACAAACTGGAATGACTGTGAAAGGCACTGATGATTAATGTGGTTATCCCCGGAAGATTAAGTGACATAAAGCAAATAAGACTCCTGCAATGCTGACTTGTATCATCTGTGAGATCACACCAATAACTTACTTTTTCAATTAGAGACTTCACAACCAATTAATTGGTTTAATCTGCCTGAAAAGAAACACAATTGCTGTTCGAATAATTATTTAGGAGCATTATTAAAAGTTGACTGAGCACCAAATCGCAATTAACTTTTTTTCTTTTCTTTTTTTTAAGTTTACATAAAACTTACATATAATTTTGCACCTGAATTGCATGATTTGTTACAAGGTTTGATTGAATACAATTTTTTTTAATTATTTAAAAGGAGGCTACTTCACAGAAGAATTTAAGCATAAATGGAATGTTATTGGCATAAATATGAAGAAACACTTGGGAATCTTCATTCACGTGTTTAGTCACACATGGCGCATGACTGTGAATGTCCTGCTAGAGCACCACAAAATAAGGGTGTGCTAGGCAATGTTAAATGCATGCAAGTGGCGATAATAATCTGGAGCCACATCCAGGTGAGCCTGTTGAAAATAACATTCTCAGTTTGCCATTTGATTTGGCACATTACCATTGATTATTAGTAACCCATTAGTAAGGGCGGATTTAGCGAATCCGGGGCCCTGGGAGTAAACTTCCAATGCTGACCCCACACCCGTCCATGATGCCTCGTCGCGTGACTTTTCCTGACATGTTATATTGTGTTTTGATTATGTATCGGCTTTTTTTTATTAGATAAAAGTTTTAAAAAAAGGAAAACGGGACAAAATGCAAAACGAGAACACAGATCAGTTTGTTTGCTGTTTCTGAAAACAGAGGAAGTGCCATGCATTTTGAGTGTATTAAGTGGTGGTGGATCCAATGTAACGCCCTTTTTTTTAAATCTGAATTTGAAAACACACTATAGATATCTAAAATTTTCAGTGTCAGTTACCAACATAGTCGATTTATCTACAAGAGCTAAAGGGAACTGGGGTCATTTTGCATGACTCAGTACAGAGGTTTTCGACGCACCTGGGATCTACTGAATGAAATTTTTTCTTAAATGGACCAATTTCATAGACGGCTCTGGTGAATTTTACATGAACCTACTTGTTTGGTGAAATTAGTCAAATAAAAATAATTTTGCACAATTTTGCCTGAAATCATCACTGTCATTAACCCATTGCATTATGTGAACAAAAGTTGGTAACTCTTTACTTGAATAATTAAAACGATGAACTATTCAACCAAAACAACCGACATGATAAGAAAGGTTTCACCCATACCTTCCTGAGACAATGGGAAGGAAAACTCTCGACTCACTTCACTTCTGCAGTCAAAATCCAATTCTAAGCAGTGCTATAGAAGGTATCACTTGGGCACCAACGTGATATCAAAGATTTACTGGATTCAGACAATTTCCTTTTCCAATATCTTCTTTTTTCACTATTCCAGGTTCTAAATTAAGTTTAACACTGACGAGAGATGGAGTTTACAACCTCAACCTGTATCTGACGCAATTAAAACCAATCATATTGCAGATGACTGTAATGGTAATAAAATAATACTATTGTCTACACTCGAGCAGGAAGCATTCTGCATCTTTAAATGAAAAAGCAGGTAATGTTAAAGCATTAGGGGAAAAAATATATGTTAAAACCAACATCGAGACCTGATTTATGTTCAAACCCTGGCATATTACTGTCAAACTAATGAGTATTGAATTTTAGCCCATGGAAACGTGCCAAGCTGACAGTGGTAGACTGCCATATACAGAAATCGGGAGAAGTACCATGTTTTTTTAATTCCAATGCACTGTTTAGGTTAATGAATCATTGACCTGCAATAAAAATAATTAGGCAGATTAATCTAAACTTTATTGCACCATGTTTATCCTTTAGTTAACTTTATTGCACCAAGTTTATATTTTAGTCATCTTGGCTATTAGATGTGATTATTACTATATTAATATTATTATTATATTATCTCTTCTGAGGTGGGATCAAGAGTTTCTTCCTATCACAAGACACCAGTCAATTAACTAACATTAACAATTTTTAAGAATCTAGGAGGAGACAAATAATACCCTCTAATAATGTGAGTTTGTTTTAGAACCTGACTTATTAGAACACTAACACGATTCGTAAACACAATAATTTATTGTATATGTTTTATTAGAAACACCACCCCTTTCATATAAATGAACCGCTCCTACAGACAGCGAGTCACAGGGCCATTTTCTTGCTATATTATACAGGCTGACAGGCAACAACGCATTCAGTTACTGAGTTCAGATGTAGTGGCAATTATTATTGTGAGTCTTCTCTTGTTTATGTTAGTCAAAGTTTTGGCTATCCATGAATTGAATACACAACACCTATAATACAAACACTATCGCAGTTTGGACACTGATTTAAGGCCAGAAATAGTTTACGGCTAGAGGGTGGGGTGGTGATCGTGGATTCAACTGCCGGAGCAATGGAGCATGGAAGTCATTGTTAATTGACTTCCAGACTTCCATACATTGTTTATTTTAATAAGTTGCTCATTTCAATCTAAGATTATCCGTACACGGGGAACAATGTAGTGAAGTTGGATAAACACTTAGCACATCCTCCTATTTATGCAAGATCATGAAAAAATTCTTCAATGCGAATCCCAGACAAGACCACAACTTCATTTAAAAGGGGGTGCTTACTAATTACCACACAAAATATGACAATCAACATACACTTCACATTCAGTAGTTTTTTAGTATGCTAATTAACAACAAATCAACCAACGGAAAACGAAATGAAAGGTTAGGTTAAAGGCAAGATGGGATGTAAAATTGGAACTGACTACAGTTAGTTAACTGGTAATCAGTCTCATTCAGTTGGGGCACAGCATACCTCAATAATAATAAAAAAATAATAGCTAAGAGTTAATCTCATTCCCGCATGCACATAAACAGGATTACTCTTGAATAAAAAAGACCAAAAAAAAGCAACAATTTGGTCTTTCGTAAATTACATTTTACTGAATTTTTTACTGGCATTTCCTCAGAAATATTTAAGCCACAACAATGTCATATTTAATTCCACAAATTCCCTCTGTATCTGTAATCCATCTATTACCCGGAGGAATTGAAATCAAATTTATCTCCATTCTTTGCGACTTCCTGGTTAATTCCTCAAAACAATTTCCTGTATGTGTTACCCCATACACAAGTATTACCCATGCACATTTTGTATTACCCATACACATTTTGCATGACAATTTTTATTATTGCTTATTTTTTTTAATTTGATGATTGTTATGCTCTAAAATGTAAATTTCCTAATATATCTATTGAAAACATATAAAATGTTACAATTATGCTGAAGCACAAATAATACCAAATCACATAAAATATCACAATGCATGCAAAGATATTTTTTTTAATTATATGCAAAAACGAAATGGTGGGTATACCTATAAAATTGTATAGAAGAGAACAGCATGAGGTGCCCCCCACGTTAGTGTTCTAACTATGAAGAATTATACACTGAACAATAAAGTTGTTACTCACTATACAGCCATAGTAACAGTGAAATATCACTAAGTAGATACTTTTTAAAAATAATTATCATTAGTAAGGAAATATTGTTTTACATGTGGCAGCAATAAGATTCTGTCTGTATAGTCTTTTTTTTTTTTTTAACACACTGCATTGTATTTTCTCTGGCAATTACTGAACTTTAATAAAGTTCCATTATTAAAATTAACAAACATTTAGGATTTAAGACTTCTGTGAGAAAAGTTTGAGGTAATAATAATTGCTCTTCTTTTTTATGTTGCATAATTGGATAAAATCCACTCTTATAATCTTGTAAATCTAGTAAACGAAATGTATAGGTTCGAGATTCTGGGAAACTAAAACTGATTCATACATTTAATTTAGAGTAATACATATTTTAGGTTTTATTTATTTATTTATTTTTAAATTGGGTCCTATTCAATCAATTAATGTGCATAGTTTTAATTTAAGAGGTAATTCAAAATTAATGGTTCATCTTTTGCAACTTAGGGTTAAAGCATAATATTGTATGCTTGTATGCTCTTTCACTCATTTACATTTCAGTGCTGTGATCTGTCAGTTGACTACAGCACACCACACACAGTAAGGCAGGAGAAGTTAACAATTTATTGTGATTCTATTCTGAGACAAGGATGAAAGTTTAAATAGGTTTCTAAATATTTGTATTTGTTATTATATTTATTCCTTAATATTACTATTTGTTTATTTAAACTTTGATAGAAATGAAGGAGAGAGGCGATTAATTCTCAAATACATTACCTCTGTGCTGTACGTATTTGCCTCAGTCAATTTATTTTAGAGTACTAAGTTGACAGCAAAGTCCTTCAAACAATATTAAGAACCTCTTTTAGATGAATTATTTACTGTGGCTCTTTCTTTGAGAATCCTGAGCAAGAAGAAACAACTTCAGAACAGAGGAAATGTTTTTGTGGGTTGTATGCTATTATTCCAAGGCATTTTAACCATTCCAAGTGTCTGTAACTGATGTTATGAATACAGTGTAATTTGTTCTTGCACACAGATTGCTATAAAAATCCAATGCTGAACGTATCTTTACTCTAAATAATGAAAATCTTTGAAATGAAGAGAACAAACCTGAGCTTCTCTGCGAGGAAACACTCATGTGCAAAATGAGAGAATTATAAATTACAGTAAAAAATAATTCAGAACTCAAAGTCATAACCTGCCACTCTGGCAGCTCTGATCGTGATACAAAACAGTGTTTTATGTTAATAAGTCCTCTGTGGCCTTGTATTGGTTTGCTAAAGTGCCCAAGAACATTTTCATTGAATTTTTCCCATTCTTCCAGAAGAGCATTTGTGAGGTCAGACACTGATGTTGGACGAGAGGGCCTGGCTCGCAATCTCC
>JAOYSI010000229.1:5301-18478 GCA_025775065.1 Hiodon alosoides | reverse complement strand
GAACGGCAGTCGAATGATTACAAAACTTACAGAAACGTGCACGATTTTACTCCATAAGAACTAAAAATTGGCTTAAAAAAAACAAAATAAAAACCTCAAATTGGCTTTAATTTGAGTACCCTCTAAAAACAAACGACTACTGGGACAGCTCATGAAGTCTAACGTTAGCTGTGGGATGAGCCTTGATGCGCAGTAAGGCCAAAAAGTGACGCAAACTTCAGCTACCTAGCACAAATAAATTACGAAAAAAAGGGTTATTTTAGATACTAATCGGCATTTCAACAAACGATGTACAAGATATAAAAACGTAAATAAACAAATGAAATAAAAACCAAATCAGATTAACATGAACGCTGAAAATACGTGCCTAACAAAGAGAATATAAATTGGATTGGCAGCCACAAATGTTGCAACGTGCAAAGGTTTGAACAAAATGCGCCGATTGCGTGAGTAGCTTCTTGCTAGAATGAAAGTAGTCGACATAAATATACGTCACAATGCCAGAGAGCAACATACCTAGATATACATATGAAAATAGTTTTAATAGTAACTCGCCGCTTAAAATGATCGTAGTTTTAAATTAGTTATACAACGGCTCCCTACTTTGACAAAAATGGCAATGTTCCTATTACGATGATTAACTAAATAATGGGTTAATTGTAGTGTCGCGTTACTGCACTAAACGCTAGCAATGGGCAACTGCAAACTAAATAACTTGCATGGATATGATCGACAGGGGCCGGTGTAAAAACAAAGACAACACTGTTGTGTTGCCAAAGAACAGTAGTCGCACTCACCCCGAATTCGGCTATGTTATGTGAAAACATTTTCAAAGCATGGCGGCAGTCGCAGCTGCTTCAATCCGTTTCCTGGTTCAAAGTGTTAAAATAGAAACCCCGCTAAATTTGTATAAGGCCCAAAACAAGTTTACCACGACCTCGTCTCTCTAGCGTCGCAGCACGCCCACACCTGTCATTCGGTAGATTTAGATTTTTTCGTTATACTTGACTTACTTATAGCACACTATGAAGAAAGTAACTGGACCCGCCAGCAACCCATAAGGGCGAGGGGGGTGTTTAACAAGATAGCTAGGTTGCCCAATACTACTTAGCTAACCAGTTCTAATTTAACGACATAAGGGGAGACAAAAATAACAATATAAACTAGAAGAAAAAAAAAATCAAGCACACGTAGTGAACGATATTCCGAAGTTTTATGTTCCCAAAGGAGGTGAACGTGTGGTATGTGCAAACGTAGCTAGTAAGTATTAGCGGGGTATTTGAAAATGACGTTAGAATGCTAGCCTACCAATAGCAAGCATATGCTAGCTAGCGCGCACGGCCAACTATGCCCTCCTGGCTTCTAAAAAAATAAATAAATAGTGCATACGTTTACATCACGTTATATGTGAACAATTAACCTAATAATCAATAAGGCGTCTTACCAGACTATCTGTACTGTCACCAAACTCCTAAAGCCAGGTGTCCGACCGCACGTTCTTGCTGCTTGCGGGTACACGCTCTTGCTACTCATGCACGCGGCCTATCTTTTAAAGAGACAGCGAAGCATCGTTAAATGCCACCTCCAATTAATAATGTATGGACGAAATAAAAAAATATATATTATTATTATTTTGGCCCGAATGCAATGCATGCATCACTATTATTTACTAAACTAAATCGTCTTTGTTGTTTTAAATCAGTATATCCAAAACATTGTGTGCGTTTAAACGATCATCTTTCTGAAAGTAACAATAAAATCCACTAGCCGTAATTTTGTCAGTTGGATGAAAACATTTTTAGATGTTTGAACAAATATTTACTCTAACTACATATATTTTGTTACGAGCCCTGTGAGTTCTTTGAGTGTAATTTACTGCTTTGATTCAAATTATTTATTGGCATAATTTTCAAAGTGGTATATTTTTTACATTTTAATGTAATGGAAAAATAACTACTAGTAATTTATATATATTAAATGAATTATGACAGATAAAGTTAAACAATAGTCAACTATTGTATTGTTATCACTTTGTAGGTAAGAAACAAAAAAGCGAATATAATAACAATTAAACTAAGTTATTTTAGTTTCAGTGCCCTGTTTCAGAAAACGGGTTAAGTGAAAACTCCGAGTTAGTGGACTCAGAGTTGAAGGAAACTCTGGGTTTTCGGTTTCACAAAGCCAGTTCAGTTTAACTTCTGTGTCAGTTGCAATGGCAACATACTCCGTGAAGCTAACCTGATCGCTGGCAGGTTTTCTTCAACTAATCCTGAGTTACTCCTCCTCTAAAGCTGAAGCCTGCATTCTGAAGGAAGTGTCAGATATGGCATGTCCTTTTCTTGAAGAGCCAGTTGATATTGAAGCACAATGGAGAAATCTCCAGGAGAGGGTGATCATTCCCTGATGATCATCTGTTTGAGCGTTATCGTTTTTCTGCACAATCGATCATTCATCTGAACAATATTCTCAGCTCTCATATCGTTCAGATGACACATCGTGGACATGCTCTTAGTTTGGAACAAATTCTTTGTGTTGCACTTTTGGGCCCCATACAACAATTTTCTTTTCCAATGACAGTTTTCTATATAACATCGGTGACGGTGAGCATATTTCCAAGGCAATTTATTTATTATGAAGCTCGGTGACAGAGGGTACCACTGCCAGCCCTATTTGCTGACCCCTTACACTGATCCTGAGCCCGGCCCACAGCAACATTATAACTTGACTCACTGCTGGATGCGAGCCAGGGCCGAGATGACCATTGGGATGTTCAATGCCCGTTTCCAGTGCCTTCGTAGGCTCAGGGTCTCCCCAGAAATGGTATGTGACATTATTGTGGTATGTGTGATTCTCCACAACAATGCCACAATTATAGGAGAACAATGTCCTACTCAACCAGTGAATGATCCTGATAACGATCCTGACCACCCTGCTGACGCACGAGATGGAAGAGCAGTCAGAGACACAATAAGCTATCATCATTTCTGATTGACCCATCACCTCCCCACTGTCAAATAAAGACAATATGCCTTTCTTTTTATGAATTCTTCTTTATTTCCTGCAAGTATAAATCCAGAAAAGTAGTTCAAATTTTTTATATTGTTCAAACAAGTAACCTTTAACTGATGTTCCAGCAGTTGTATTTCTATTTTTGTCTTTTGCATCTGCAACCTTATGTTGCAGATGTGTGCTTTGTTTCTCTAAGTAAAACCTGTACAGCTGTTTCAAAGGAAGCTATAGGAACACAAAAAAATGACATTGAATTTCACAGTGCTAGGTCTACTTCGTTTCATTGTAAGTCATGGGCTAATGCTGAACAATATCTTACTGATGTAAGTTTTGCTGTGGAGGTGGATGGACCCTCTTCTTCATTGTAATTTCCAGCATTGCTCTGTTCGAGAAAAAGAAGGGGCAAGTTTTATTATGCTACAACACTATCGTCAACTGTTAGATGTTATTTTTAAGGTGTGAACCTCAATAGGCCTCTCTGTCTCTTGGCCGCTGACAAGGTATCTTCATCATCCTCCTGTGATGAAATTAACAATTTTTGTGTTCTACTCTAACCCATTATGAAAAATCTTTGGAGTATTAAGAATACTGAATACAGTTAAATTATAGCTTTACCCAGAAAAGTGCCCAGTGCAGGCCACAATTTTTTCAAATATATAACTCTGAGTCCCCTTAAAATAGATAGAAATATGATGTCTGAAGGACAACTAAGAATCTGAAACAGTAACAGCGGTCAATTACAAAGAATTGTACCGCTACAAGAAAATCAGTGTGCCAAGTTGTGTCTAAGATGGATGGGTATGCGTCACTGAGCCAACACTTTGGCAAAAAGATGAATGTACATAAATAATTAATTAGAATAACTAACTGAGCTCATTTGTTTTGGTTTCTTTGTATGTATGGTTTACTTGGGTTGTTACCAACATCTGGTGAAAATTTCATGTCAATAGCACGTTTGGAAATATATTTACTGAGAAAAATAGTGATGTGTTCAATACTTATTTCCCCCACTGTATATATATATATATATATATCCTCAAAGTTGTTGGTTCCCTTACAGCTCATGGAAATAATGATTCATTCCTCCTAAAAAGTGATGAGATTATCAGCTTCATCATGTATCATTGATTATCATCATGTATACTTTCATGCCTTTGGTATGTCATAGAATAAAGCAAAGAAGCTGTGAAGAGAGAGAGAGAGAGAGAGAGAGAGAGAGAGAGAGAGAGAGAGAGAGAGAGAGAGAGAGAAGAAAATAAGCAAGGTAAAAGGTAACATCTTCAAGAAGCTTGATGTTCCTGTGACAACACTTGCAAATATTAAGAAGTTCAAGGTTCATGAAACTGTAGCCAACATCCCTGGGTGTGGCGCAAGAGGAAAATTGACCCCAGGTTGAACAGAAGGATAGTGCAAATGGTAGAAAAAGAACCAAGGATAACTTCCAAAGAGATACAAGTTGAACTCCCAGGTGAAGGTACGTCGGTTTCTGATTGCACCATCTGTCGCTTTTTGAGCGAAAGTGGCCGCATGGAAGAAGACCCAGGAGGACTCCACTTCTGAAAGAAAAACAAAGCCAGACTGGTATTTGATAAAATGCATATTGACAAGCCACAATCCTTCTGGGAGAATGTTCTTTGGACAGATGAGCCAAGACTGGAGCTTTTAGACAAGTCACATCAGCTCTATGTTTGCAGATGGAAAAAATTAAGCTTTCAAAGAAAAGAACACCATACCTACAGTGAAACATGGAGGAGGCTTAGTTATGTTTTGGGGCTGCTTTGCTGCACATGACACAGGGTGCCTTGAATCTGTGCAGGGCACAATGAAATCTCAAGACTATCAAGGCATTCTGGAGCGAAACGTACTGCCCGGAGTCAGAAAGCTCCCGCTGTCACAAGTCATGGGTCCTCCAACTGGATAATGACCCAAAGCACCTAAGAATGTATAAGAACAAAACTGTTCTGAAGTGGCCTATGAGTACTGATCTGAATCCTATTTAACATCTATGGAAAGAGCTGAAACTTGCAGTTTGGAGAAGGCACCCATCAAACCTGAGACAGCTGAAGCAGTTTGCTCAGGAAGAGTGGCCAAACTACTTGTTAATGGGTGCAGAAGTTGAAAGCTGCAGAAAACGTTTGATTGCAGTGGTTGCCTCTAAATGTTGCGCAGCAAAATATTTGGTTGAGGGACCATCAGTTTTGTCCATGCCATTTTCATTCGTTTAATTTACAATATGTTGAAAAACAAAATCAAAAGCAAAGCCTGATTTCTATTATATATGAAATAGACAATGGTGGAAGCCAATTATTTGTCAGTTTCCAGTTATTTCAGAGGAAATTGTGCATTCTTTTTGTTTTGTGGAGGGGTACCAACAAATTTTACCATGTCTGTATATTATTTAAAAATTGAATAAGTGGAACACTCAAACTTTTCCTTTTTTCAATTAATACTCAAGCATTGACTCGGTCAGAAATTTTCTGCCACCCCAGCTCACAATCTTTTGCTAAACTTTTTTATCTGAGCGTATAATTACGTCACTTGAACTCATATTATTGAATTGGTTCGCGATCACTTGCTTAAGTTGACCCAGTTCCTGTCAGTGCTTCATGTGTGACACCTTAGTGCGCTGATTGCACAAACAATTTTAAATGTTTAGTTTTTTTATTTTATTCATAACATTGAATGTGTGTTAATGAAAATAAACCTACTAGTTACCTAGGGTAAAATATCCAACTAGTAAGCTAAAGTTTATTAGCAGAATAGCTCACGAAAGCCTGAGCGAGTAACGTTGTTTATCAAAAGCTGCTACCACAACGTAATACAGAAATGGGCGCGTGACACCGAGAACATGACCCCTTTCCGAGATGTTCGCTAGCCCCGCTTCGCGTCTCGACAGGGCATGGGCGTTCGCAGGGGCCTTGCCCGGGCGGTGCTCCACCTGGAAGTCGCCCAGCGACTTGATGGCCACATCCCGAGGCTCGCTCTTGGTCTGCACTTGGTAGGCGGGCCGCTGTCTCTCCTCCTGGGCCGTCGGCTCCCCGCCCTTGGGACTCATCTCCATTTTCACGTGCAGCTCTCCATACAGCTGCTCATGGCCCTTGGGGTCAACGTCCTGCTCTGACAGGGCTTCTCGCCCAGGGGTACCACTGCACGGGCTGGTTGGCTGATCGTTGACGTCTCCTTGAGATGGGGAGGGGGCACTCTCTGTGTCCGTGCTGTCCTTTGGGTTTTCTTCTTCGTTAGAGCCCTCGTTATCATCATTGTCAGCAACTGAAGCAGTGGAGGCCAGACTTTTGCTATGAGACCCGTTCTATCCTTGAACGTTGGGAGTCCTGTTTGTGCTGCTGCAGCAGGTTGTCCAGGTTGTGCCGCCTCTTGTAGTTGAAGTAGAAGTTCTTGCACTGTGCCTCGCTTTTGGTGCCCACCATCTTGGCGATGGTCGACCAGTTGCGTCCATGCTCCACTAACCCTTTTTTGGCAACCTCTATTTCTTGGCGAGCCTCCTCGCACTTCCTGTTGGCCTGCTCCAGGCGGTGTGACACGTCCCGCTGCATCTGCTGAACGGCATTCCGGGCCGCGCTGTCCTGCTGGACCAGCTTCTCCTTTGTAGCCTGCAGCTCCTTCGTCAGCTCCTCCACCCTGACCTCCAGCTTTCTGATGGTGGTCAGGTGCTGCCTCTCCATCTCTATTCTCCTCTTCAGATCGTCCTTCATGTTGTCCTTCTCGGAGCAGGATGAGCTCCTGGTGCCACTGATTCTCCTCCTGCAACCTTTGAATGGCTTTTTCCTGCTGCAAGCGTTTATACTGGACACACTTCTAAAACATGGAGTCCTGGTCCAACAGCAGCCCGTTGGAGGGGCCCCCCTTGGTGGCCGCAGTGGGGAACTGGGAGGAGAGGAGCTCAGACTCCAGCTTGTCTAGCAGGGACACCTGGGAGAGTGAGTGCTGGATCTCTGATATCAGCTTCCTGCTGCACTCAGTGTCATACAGGTTTGTGCTCCCAACCAATCTGGGGAGAGGAAGGACGATCCCCCCTGCCTGGGTGCATGGGAAATGGGCCTCAGAGACACTCTCAATTCAGGGCCGCTTGGACTTAAGAGCCTCATTTTCAGGCTGGGTGGACAGGGTGTGAAACTGTTGCTCATAGCCATGTCTTCTCTCGGGGGGCCTTTCCACCCCTGGGTGGAACTCTGAAAGTAGGGAGGGCCGTTGGACAGGCCCCAGAACCTGTCGAAGATGGGACAGTCGCGCCCAATGAAGAGGGGAACCGGTTACTTGGGTACCAACCCGGCCCGCCCTGTGAAGGTCCCCTTGGGCGTCCGGACCTCTATGCAGCTGGTGGGGTAACTTTTCAAGTCGCCGTGGACACAGGCGACCTCAATGGGTGCTCCCGGACTCCCTTCTGCCAGCTCGGGCCGGATCAGGGTCACCACACTGCCAAAGTCTAGGAGGGCGCACGTATCCTGCTTTCCTACCCGCACCGGCAGATCGTGAGCAAACACCTCCCTGGGGGTTGTCCCTCCCCGTGGCTGGCAGACGGCATGTGGATGTCCTCGCCGGGGCACGGTCGGGCCAGGTGTCCCCTCTGGCCGCAGGAAAAACACCTCCAGTCTTCTTGCCGGGGGGGGTGAGCAGCGGTCCCGGTCAGCTGGTGATTGGGGTTGGCCAGGTTATCCCCGTACTGCGCCAGGATGGCCTTATTCAGCGTGGGGTAGTCTGCTGGGCGCGCCCAGTCAGGAAGGTGGCCCCAATGGTCCGTTGGTCAGCCCTCTTGTTCTGCCGTGCGCTCAAAAACCTCCAGGTGAGCAGTGTCGCCGGGGCGACCGTGGTGGCAGCCCTGAGGAGATGGCTGTTCAGGGAAATCAGCAGTTATTGGACAGCAGCCATCCCCTGGGCTTGCTGGGCTTGGGCTTGGGCTAGGAGGTTGAGTGCAGCTTCTACGTTAGGTACTGGGCAAACCCTCTCCGTGTGCATGCGCAGGTAGTGGAGTCACACTGCCCGCATACTCCACCAAATGTGACAACGGGGCAAACTGGCTGCGCCGCACGCAACGAAGAGAGGAATGCACACAAAAAATGCTCGGGTTAGCTCGGATTACAAGCGGGGTTTTTTATTCAGCACACTTGTGCCGGAAAACGCAGCAAAAAGTCCTCCCGGTTCGGGGTATAAAATAACGACGAATGACGTCTGAAACGTCAGTGCTTTACCGTCAAAGCTTGCTACCTGTATTCGGCTTGTGTTTGTAGCCCTCCCCAGCGCCGACGTCTTCTCCTCCTAGCCGCCGGCTTTTGTTATTTTCCCTCCCTAATCAGCCTTCTGCCACATCCGCCGTCCTGACGCCCGGGGTTGCCACAATACATAAAACATCTTATGTAATGGATAATATAGCGGAATTATTGACACAAATGTAAACTTTAGACATTCCAATCTACCCACAAACACATAAAATCACTTAATATGTTCATTGCTTGATAAGTTATTTTACCGCCGGTTTGGCGCTTATTGAATTGAACGGTTCTAACTTAAACAGCGTCACTTGTAAACACGACATCCAAACCAGCCAATCAAGTGTTTTTTATTAGGTGAAGGCCGTACAATGCAAAAATAAAATAACCCATAGGTTAGAAACCGCGGAAATTGGAATCACCAATAATAAACTCGTTACACAAACCTGTTATTGTTCTCCCTCTGTTGGTGTTTGTTGGTACTCCCTCCAGGCCCCTGGTGAATTGCAATCTTATTCCCCTTTTCCATGGTTACGACGAGATATGGGGTGGGAAACTGATGGTCTACACCTCTTCTTTTGTCTGAAAACATATCTAGTAGTCTATATCTCGCCATTGATATATACAACTGACCACTTTGCGAGCTATCATTTGAGGCATCCTAGCTGTTGAACTGTGCCTCCCCGCGTCCATAAACCACGTTTATCTGATGGCAGCAGTGGCGTTGCTACAACATATGATTTGGAATTAGGTTTTGTGTCGAAAACTGAATTTTTTTTTCTAGCTATAAAGTACTAGTAGTAAAATGTTTGCTGGAAAAAGACAATGATACGTTACTTTCCAAACGAAAGTCCCATTTACTACTAAATATTTATAGACCACCTGGCCCAGATTTTTTACGTGAGTTTGCAGATTTTTTCTATTGCAGTCATAGCAGACAAGGCTAAACTCGTTTGGGATTTTAATATGAGCTGATAGTGCTACTGATCCGCTGAAAATGGCATCCCTATTCATCAGATGCATTCTCATAGACAAATGCAAGAAGAAGTGATTACTTTAATTATTGATATTCACAACCTAACCATATTCCCACACAAACAAATTATGTCCTCTAAATCTACAAAACGCTTGCTGGACCCAGTGCCGACCAAATTAGAGAAGGATCTCTTCCCTGTACTCTAGTTATTATCAAGCCTACTTAAAAACAAACAAACCTGTAATTTAAAGAATTTGAGACTAAAATCTAAAATAACGTGGTCTTATAAGTTAACAGCACCTATGAGACTCTTCTGTCAGGTTTTCGTGAAGGCTGCTGCACTGAGACAGAACTTATTAAAGTTGTCAATGATATCCTTATAACCTCTGATAACAACTCTGTCTGTACTAGGCGCTTCTTGACCATAGTGCTGCCTTTGACATTATTGGCAACCAGATCCTTTTGAATAGACTTGTATGTAGTATTAAAGGAAATGCTCTCTCCTGGTTTAAGTTATACCTAACAGACAGATTCCAGTTTGTGAAGATAAATGATTACCTTTCAGTTTTAGCTGAAGTTAGGTATTGTGTCCCACGGTGTTCTGTCTTAGGTCACTAGGTAAGGACCAGAATTTTGCAAGCTAGAATCCTGTATGAAGGATGTAAAACAATGGCTAACATTTTTTATTATTAAATTCTGGGAAAACGGAAATGACAGCCCTTGGCCTCACACTTTGCTAATCAAAGACCTTGACCCAGATCTCCCATTTGAATACTGTGTAAATAAATACAGCAAAAACAGCATTTTCCATCTTTAAAATATCGGATTTTCTCTGTCTAAAGGATATAGAAAAAAACGATCCATGCTTTTGACACCTGTAGACTCGACTGGACTATTGTCCTTCCTTCAGCCCCCAGACTTTACTACTTGCACAAAATGCTGCTACGAGGATCTTTGCCAAAACAAAAAATAATAATTATCCGCATCACACCAGTCTTATCCCTACTTCACTGGTGATCGATAGAGCATCGTGCTGATTCTAAGGTTTTACCGTTTACCTTTAAGGCACTAAATGCTCCTTGACCTTTGCATTTAAAACACTTCCTACAATCCTCAGCGAAAATGTCTTCGCCGTAATTCTTTTGGAAATGGAGAAACCCAGCGATTATAGACGTTAGCTACAGTATTAATTGCATTGAGGAGGTAAACTGGTAACTTTTCTATAATGTGAATATAAGCATGGCTAATCAGGCTGGGCTGGAACTTTAAAAAGTTTGAATCATAAGATGTTATTTCAACAGATAACTTCAAGTATAACTGGTCAAAATTCAGTATTTATGTTGGAATTTAATTCTGGTTACCGAATTTCCACATTATATCCAGCTATTTCTAGGGCATCCCAACCATTGCATCTGTCGTATGGACTAAATTTGGAGCTGAAGCCATGAATACGTTTCTGTGTGATTATTGTGCCATCGTTTTGAGAAAAATAAGGGAATGTATCAGAGTCCAAGAATTTAGCTGAGAGAAAAGCAAACTCTTTAACAGGATGAGTAAAATATTAGGGTAACTACAGGAGGGGCAAAGGTTGACATTTCATTAGTTTCCAATGAGGAAGTAAGTTGTGAAACGGTTGTTTCAGGGCTGTAGTCATTTATTTATTAAGATCTAATACATGACACGAAGTAAAAAATAAAAACAGAAAAATAAAAAAACAAGCCAGCAAAAATAATTTAGCAACTTCCATTTAAAAAGTCATCGAGTGAAAATTTTTTTTTTTTTAAGTCATTTACAGCAGTGATATCACTCCAAACATCCATCTTTTACACGTTTCCTAATAAAACTCTTGACACACAGAACCCATGTTGGGGTCACCCACTGCGCTCACTGTTTTCCGTGTCAGATGAAGGCAAACAATGCAGACATAAGCCTGTATCATTCCAAACTGAAAGAGTCATCCATCAGCACCAAAAACTCAAATACAAATGTCAGTGGAGAGATGTCCCCATTCTGGTTACCCAGATTGACAACCCCCTCCTGCCCCTTCCCTAAAAAACAGTCTCTCTCACGCACAGACTCACACGCGCACTCACTCACACGTGGCCTAATTAGAGACTCCAAATTCTCTACGTTGGATTATACACATGGATTATACAAATTATCATCATAAAATTTTTTAAGAAACTGTCCCCACCAGGTATTCTATACAAACCTTCAGTAACCTCTTCAACCGGGCAAGTACACCCAGTTACCTGTTTAGTACACTAGCTGGGATTAAGCCATGGGATGGTCAGTTCAGCTCTTAGTTCGGTCAATCTCCGTCATCTACGCCACACAGTTTACCGGTGACAGTATAAACTCAGTAGTGGGGAGATCATATACTGTGTAAATGCCAAGCTCCAATTTGAACCAATTTGGGGTCAGATTTGTACAGTTAAGTAAAAAAAAAATCTTCTTGTTGACTAACCCTAATAAAATTTCTAAATCATACAAATCGGGAAAAGTCAGATATATGTCCAACAGACTTAGTGCTAGGGTTCTGTAAGAAGTTACACCTAGTCTTTGTTGCTTAAATCTGATAAAAGAATAAATTCACTGCATAAAAATATCTTATCCCATTTTTTTTCATATGTAATAAAAGAAACAAAGCTGAACAAACAATACTTTAGTGTCTTTGACCCTGTGCCAGATCATGTGCTATCTGAATTTCCAAAACGCACATAATGGTTTCTCAGTGCAGGCGTAACACTGTGGTGGGCTATAAAAAACGTTGCTACAATGTTACAGGACTGCTGCACAAACTTTATGCTGGCTTGTGGACATTCCCTCTGCTCTTATAGTTCATCGTGCTCCTGTAACTCGTCCGCCTTCAACTTGAACTCATCTGCAGTGATCTTGCCATCACTGTTGCGATCCTGATTGGAAAACATGTTGTCTATGATCTTGTTGGGCTCAAAGCCCGGAGCCAGCCGCCCCTTGCCGTCATTCACTTGACGCAGGATGTAGTCAGTGAACTGCAAGACAGAATGAGGTAAAGATGTATTATAAAGAATCAAACTGCAGGCTGTATGAGAAAACAGAACTGCGTACATGAACTAACAAAACTGACCTACAGGGAAACATAAATTTGAGGCGTTTTAAAATATCATCCATTGCCAACGGCTCTCTGTAATAAACATTACAGCAGTAACAACAAATGCCAACCCTACAAATGGCCCATAGCTATATGAATTCCATAACACAGTTCATTGTGCTACCTGAACATCATACAGGATGTCTTTAACCCACACTGATTGAGGTACTATTTATTTGGTGAAGAAAACTGAAAACTGGCTATTTTGTGTCTTATACTGGATTCTCAAGACTGGCTCAGTTAATGTTTCGGTCTACCTCAGAGGGTTCGACTTGATTGTCCTTATTTTTGTCCATCTGAACAAAGAGGTCGGGGGAGACGTCTTCATTCCAGACAAACATGTAACCTTCTGGAAGACCCTCCTCCATGTCAATCATCTCAATGTCAAACACCAGCACAGCACTGCCTGGGACCTCGCGATCTGCGCACACACAAAACACACAAGAGGAGAGCATGACATTCCAGTCACTAGTGCACAACACTATCTCAAGATGGACCAGGCAAATGAAGCTCTAACATAATACAAGGTAATTCTATAATATATATATAATTTTTTTTTTTCTTCTATATTGTATTATGATTTAAGTTGATAGTGGCACTCCCAGAACATTTATTGTGTACGTTATCAAGGGTAATTGAGTATGCCGGTGTTGCTCTCACCGACTCCCCTCTCCCCATAGCCAAGATGTGGGGGGATGACCAGGGTTCGTTTCTCTCCCACGCACATGTCTTCCAGGCCCAGTTCCATCCCATGGACCACCTGGCCAGCGCCCAACACTACGTTGTAGGTCTTCCCGTATTTGTGCCTGTAGATGAGAGCCAGCCAGCCAGCCA